>JAMAGZ010000062.1:0-182991 GCA_023626575.1 Penicillium sp. PF1803 | reverse complement strand
ACTACTATTTAGTGCACATCTTCTTCTCCTTACCTAGTTGACAGGCCCCCTGTCCTGCATTACAGCCCTTTACACTTTCCTACCTATGCAATATCAGCTTGCTTCATAAATTAGCTAACTTTTATAATATCCGTATCTCCTTAGTTATAGTTATTTATAGCGAGAAGATCCTTAATAATCTTCTCCTCTAGTAGTATCTCTAAGGCCTTATTAATACTAGGTGATCGTGTCTTATATATTATATATTATTATACCCTAGGTTATTATATAGATAAATACGGTCCTATAAAGGCCCTTCGCCTATTTCTCCTAATAAATTCGTATAATCTTAGCCTCCTTCGCGTTATATATAGTAAAGCGGAGATCGCTAGACTTTAGCTAGCGCGAGGTAAGGACTATAACTAACGCAAGAGGTATAGCCCTATTTATCCTTACTACCTTCGCCCTAGCTTAATTCGCACGCTTAGTAAGTTCTGCGCTCGTTAGTCTACGGAATACGCTAACCTATAAGCGATCGCTAAGATAGACTACTACCTTAAGGTTATATACTACCTCCGCTAGGCGCGTTAGCGAGCTTAACGAGCTATTAAAGGAGAGATAGTACGCCAGCGTAGGTATTATACAGACTATATCTACGAATAATCGAACCGTCTACCTTACTAGAGGTTCAACAGCCGCCTTGATAGCCTAGATCTCCTACTCAAGGTCTCTATATAGCGCGCTTCGAGCTCCTACTACTAATTAATTAAGGGCGTCGATAGGAGGTCCTTCGTTAGATCTTCTACCTAACGGAGGAAGTTAATGACCTTAGCGGCTAGTCTTATAACGTTTTAACCCCTTCCTAGCTCTTTAAGAAGGTCGTATGTAGTATAGTTAGCGTTCAGTACGCGCTCTCTGTTCGATAGCAGAGTTTTTAATAGGCCTCCGGAAGCCCCTAGCGGGACCGGCCTAACGCCCTTTAACGCGCGCAGCATCGTAATATCGGTCGAGAAAGGTCGAAACCGGTATCAAAATGGAGCGCAGGGAGTTAAATTGAAACTACCATTTACGAGAAGTTGCCAATTGGCGTGGTTCCTGAGATATTTCAAAATTCAGTTTGGCGCTGAAGTTGTTGTTTTTTCATGAGCCCTCTATTTGTACCCTGCTTGACAAGATTGCGCCGCGCGCATCCGGCGTCTAGTTTTTTTCGTGGACCCTTCCGCCTAGCTGGAGCCTGGTGGTGCAATTGCAGTATTGCACTAAGCTATTTGCACTCATTGGGCCCGTAGATCGATTCTGGAAAGTCGGGAAAAGGGGAGCTTAGCACGAGAAGTATCGGGTACTGGGAAAGATCCTCGACAAAGCCTTCCTACTTTGCCAGTGGTGTTGTGCGCTAAGCTTCCAGTTAAGCTTTGGGTGTCAGGGTCCAAGCCACTGCGACGCAGCCAGTAAAACCCACACGTGTGCTTGGCGAAGCTTCTCGCTTGCGAGCAGTCCTAAGCTCACTGAAATAATAATGAAGCAGCCTAGTTTCCACCGTACCAAAAGCAAGGGAATGGTAGGAAGTTTCCCACCCACTAACATCACATCGGGAGGTCACTCACGCGGAAAACCCCATGGTCACACCGGGTTCGAGGTTCTTGGGTTCGAGGTGGAGCCTAAAGACAAAGCCAAGGAGTGTCAAGCTTGGGTCAAGCTTTGGTTTACTGCGGCGGTGAATAGCGGCCAGGTCGGCACATGCTGAATAAACAGCATTCTGCCGGCTCCGTGCCTGAATATTCTGGCGATCGTTTAATTGGACTTTGGAATTTTCAGAATCGATCGCAGCGCAGCCTCAACTATCCCATCTTGGTATTCATCTAGAATCTTGAGTACCCTTTTGATTCAAGTGTTCTGATTATTCGATCGCTGAGCTTAACCTGGTGGCTAAATTTCTCCAAATTGAGCAATTGATATCAATGATATTCTTCATGCCATCCTCTCTCTAACTCCGAGCGATCGGTCTTACGTGCTCCATGCGATTAAGGTCCTCCTGCTCCAGCCTATAAATGAGTGTTTGAATCGCTAGTCTTGTGGCCCCTGCTGGAGATATAAGCATTCGTCTCTGGGGTGAATGAGGAAGATGTTGAATTTTAAATGTGCCAAAATATTGATGCCTTGCCTATAAGGTGTCAAGCGGAAAGCAAGGCGGTAACTTAATTAGTTAACTAACTAACTAACTAACTAACTAGTTAATTAGTTAACTAACTAACTAACTAACTAACTAGTTAACTAGTTAGTTAACTAACTAGTTAACTATGTGGGATTGTATAGGATTAGTCATCATGTGCCGACCTGGCCTCTATTCACCGCCGCAGTTTACCACACACTTGGTTAGCCGCCTCTGGACGGGTCCTCCACGTGGGATACGCTATTCTGCTCGATTGGCCGCTGAGTCTTGACTACGGGGCACAAGGAGCACGAGTGGAAATAAACGATAAGGTTGAGCACACAACCTGACTCCCTTAGATCCTGCGGACCTTCGCAGCGGAGCCAAGTTGCTAACACGGCATTGTTAAATATCACACCTTCCGTATTTGATATGGAGGAACTAGCGGGGCTTGTGTGACACGAGGACTTGATGCAATCTGCTATTTGCTGCTGCAAAGGGGCTAAGCTTTTCTTTCCGAAATGCTAAACCCGAAACCTTTAGTCGTAATATCGGTCTATGTACTTGCCTTGCCGCTTGTTCCGCAATATCGGGGCATGGAATGGCTCGATCTGGCAAAAGGCCTTCAAGCCGTCCGAAGGATTATCTTTTTTTTTTTTTTCTCACGGCTGGTTTTGTCCCTCGCTATGTATATATAGACGGGGAGAACTCGCAACTTGTTCCTTGATTTTATTGCTTCCAAGATGCCTGTCATGTCTCGAATTGCCCTGGCCCTGGGCCTCGCCCTGGCTGCTTCTGCCGCCCCAAACTCCATTGAGGCTCCCACTGGTGCCGATAAACTCACAGTTGCTCTTGTCGGAGGTAAGGCATCTTGCTTGTCTTCTATCAGCGAATCATCATAGTTATGAAACAAAAATCAAAAATTAGAGATTGACCGTTTTCTCATCCTGATTATACAGACTATGGTTGGACCGGCTGGCAGCCTCTGCCTCTGGACTTTTGTGACAATGTCTTGCCCAGGCTCAAGGCCGAGAATGTCGATATCCCTCGCGAGATCCAGAACGATTGCGATGCTGGTGACCGCAAGGCTATCTCGAATGCTACTATCGAAGAGAGTGAGTACTTGTACTGAGTCATTCAGAATGGAGGGAAAAAGAAATATTAACGTCTTATGTAGCCAAGACTGCCCAATATATCGAGCAGGTGTGTCTTATGAAGAACTGCTCCGCCTTCGTGTCCGTCGGCGACAACTTTTACGATAGCGGTGTCGACTTTACCTCGATCGGTATTCAGCGCTTTTACGAGGGTTGGCGTGATATGTATGTGGGTGAGGCCTTTGATGGAAAGCCCTGGTACCAGGCTATTGGCAACCATGACGTTGTCGTGGGCAAAGCCGGTGTTGAATTCCAAACTCATATCGCCCCCTTGATGGATGATCGCTGGTTCTTCGGCCACGATAAGCTACCTTACTATACCTATGATCTTAAGGGCTCCAACTGGACTGCAACCTTTGCTGTTGTCGATTCGGATTGCTTTATCAACGATTACCAGAAGAGCACCTCCGTCTACAACACCGACTACGTCATCGAGTGCCACAAGCACACCCAGAAGCAGGTTGAATTCCTGCGTAAGTCCTTCGAGGAGTCTGACGCTACCTGGAAGATCCTCCAGATTCACCATGGTTATATCTCTTCCTCGAGTAACTACACTGAGCTATCCCCCCTTATGGATATAGTCCGCGAGCACAAGGGCGTCGTCATTAATGGTCACGACCACTGTATGGCTCACTACCAGTACCAGGGCTTGGACTTCGTGCTCACTGGTGGTGCCGGTTACGCCCAGGCTGGCGACTGCAACTTCGGCGTGCCTCTCGGTCCTTTCGCCAAGTGGCTCGGTGCTGACGCCCAGCAGGCTGCTAATGGCTTCGTCACCCTTGATATTACCTCTGAGTCTCTGCAATTCGAGTACTACGCTCGTGACATGCAGCTGAAGGGTACTGACTACTACCCAGTGGCCAACGACATGAAGCCTTCGTACATCTTCACCGTCACTGAACATGCCACTGGGTGCAGGAATTAGAGGTCGGGAAACGCCTCTTGGTGAAGGACTTCTTCAAAGCAAGTACACAGTGTACATTATAGATTGGAGTGTCTAGGGCGTACGCAGGTGATCAGAAAGATAGCACAAATCGACATGATGGATAGCCCTTGGTTCCTCAGAGTAATCTAAATACGGAAGGCTCTAAGCTCCCCGCCTAGTTATCCAGCCAGGGCAGTGAGAAGCAGATTTGACGCTCCTCTACAGGAGCAATATGGCTTTCCAAATAAGAACCGTGGATGCTGATTGTGTTTCAACCTTCAAAACTCTCTTTTGGCCCCTGATTCAATGACACTTGCTATTCTTGAAACAACTTGCACACTCCTTCAAAAGTCTCCATATGAAATTTGACCTATTTTCTACTTGATTTCCACATCCAGCGGAAAAAGGCCTTTTCCAAACACGGCATTTTGTCAAATACAGTTGAAAATCCTTATCCCGCATCAAAATTCCACACTACATAGTCTCCCACCAATTTTTTGATATCTGGCATACCTTCAGACTCACTCAAAATCAATCTTTCGAAAGCAAATTTTGAATAGAGTTACAATATCCCCAGTTCGTTCCACACAAAGAGCAAAGTTCGCTAGCAGCAGCAGAAGGCGGTAGAATGATAGATAGCATAGCGCAGTCCACCACGTTCTGGACGCGACACGGTACATCTCGGTATGGCAAGTGCAGAGTTAGTGTTTTTTATTAACTGGTTCACACCTGTCCGAAAACCTACTAGTCTTATATCCTCAGCTAATTCTGAAACTTGATGGCGAGCACAGATGAGATCTTTGTGTCCATGGCCATTCGCTTCCAACAGAACTGCTAGTACAAATTGATAAACCAAGCTTGTTGTTTGTTGCTTCTCGGTCTTGTGTACAGCAGAATTTACAGCTCGAAGGATACAAAGAGATCATTCTTTCAGCATTGTTCTCATACGAAACTTGGTACGGCAACTCATTTATTGTTTTGGAAGGCTCCGAAAACGTTTCGTTCTAATTGAACTCTAACAGGCGTTATGCCTTGCTCTTCCAGGGGCCTGGACGCAAGTCTTCCTCAACTTCCAGTGATGAGGAAGCGGTAACCATTGAGATCCCGGCATCTATATCAGCAGCTTGCGCGTATGTTATCGAAAACTTTCCCTTCTGAACATGTTAGAGCGGCTAACCTTTCTAAGTGCCCCTCTCGAGGAAACGGTATAATGCAATTCCACTCTTGCAGGTGTAGCCATGAATGGCTATTTTCCAAGCGAGGAAGATCTGGGCCGCCTCTGCACCAGTAGTTGTCTAAATTCCCTCCAAGACCTTCGAGCCATTCATGATAGCCTCATAAACTTCGTCTTCCACCCTAACAGAGCGGATGTCTATGATTCTCGGAGGCTGAAGCAACTTGTCGTTTTCTTGTATTGAACTCCAATTTCGAAACACTTGAAAGAGCTTTGCAAGTCTGTCAAGTGTGTATTAAAAGAAAAAAAAAATCGAGCGGCCTGCCCTGATCATGCATAATATACAGTTCAATGGAGAGTCCACAGGTCAACAATTGGACTCGATAAGGTTGATTTGAGAAATGCAATAAAACCTATTAGTGGTAGACCTCTTTCCCAGTTTCCCATGACGTCAAGAAAAATACAGGTCATCGGTACATACATATATATGAAGAGTCAGTTGTGTGACAAGCCACGTTGCACTTTGACAAGGAAACTCCAAGGACATTATTATTAGGCAAGGAGGGGAATTACAAGTGGATCTACGAAGAATGAAGCTAAACAACCATCGTATGTATTTTAAACTTGGCATATTCTTGAGGTCTTCTATGGTTTGGTATGGGCGACACTGGTAGCCCTCGGGATCGACCAATGTGGGTCGAGCACTATGTACGGAGTACAGTAGATCAAATGCTCTGGACCCTCGCGAGAAATTGGGCAAATTCTGGGTGCGAAGATGACGGAACATGGAATGTGGAATTTCATGTCCGCAGGAAAAGCCACCGATCGACATAAGGTGATTCGGAAAGATTACTGCAGGTCGCTGGTATAACATCAGCCCGATCCCTCTGGGGTCTAAAAAAGGCGGCGCTATCGAACAATCATTTGAGGCGTTGAGGCGTTGAGGCGTTGAGGCGTTGAGCATGTTCTGTCAAGATCTACAGTGGGCGCTCGTGCTCTACCATATGATATTAAATGAATTTATTAGGTCACTTTATCCATTCGGTTTACCGCCACCTTTAACAAGACTTCAGACTTACATTAATACGGAGTAGTTAGATCTGGAAGGTCAACTGCCCAGATACAGGTGATGGGAAGAGATTGCCATTCAAAAGTGAGGAGTGGAAAGTACTACCACCAATAGCACTTGACTATGTATCACGCAAGGGTGTAAGATGCTTTTGAATTTTCAGATCGTACGAGTTCACTTTAATTTGTTCAGTCGTGGGAGATCTACACTATCTAGCCAAAACAAGGCCGATGGAGCTCGACAGCGCACATTTTCCCGATCTGTATTCCAGTTATGGGATCAATAACTATATGTACATCATCTATGTTATGTAACAAAAATCTTGTTTAATACATGGAATAGACTTTTGAAGGTTTCGTTAGTACTGCGCCACGCCCCATCGGCAAATATGTAGTCCGTACTCATCGCTTACGGTAAATCCCCTCGCAAGGGGTTATAGAGCTTTTTTTTAAAAAGTTACTATTAGCTGGTCAAATGAAAGACCTTCATGCTGAGGCCGGTGAGGATTTGGGCTGGCTATCATCATCTATTGTTTTAAGAGCGTTCACCACCAGCAGTCGGAGCCCGACCACAACCGATAGACTGCCTCTGTTTGTCTTGCCATGACTCGCTCGGGCTCTGCCTCGAAACAACCCACCACGGTGGAGGTGTTATCTTCATAACTTCCATTCTCCTCTACAGATCACAGATTGTCGTGGGACAATACAGCTTCTGTCATCGGAGGCTTTCTTGATGCTGCAAATTATACGGTGGCGTCGCAATTTGAATATCTGCTCTTCTATCATTAATATATCGTGCCTTCTCTTGGTCGGTATCCATCACTTAGGAATGAAGATGAACGCTGGAAAGGCTTTCTGTACAGGAAGGGAGAGCCTTTAGAGCTGAGCTTTAATTACCAAAAAGCGTGTAAATGCACTGTTCGATTGGCCCTTGAGCCTGTCGGTCCAGATACCGGAAGCCCCTCCGATCCTTTGAACGAACAAGAAGCAAGATATCTTGTCAACAGAATTGCAAAGCTCGACCAAAGTATCAATCTTCAGTGGTTTGATTTCTTTGATAAAAGCATCGTCTTGCACAACGAGGATCTATCGCATCTAACGGAGAGCAAGTTGAAAGAGCGCCCATCGGTCCCAGAGACTCGTTGGGGTTGACTTCAAATCTGGAGCATTAACTATCAAACCATACTTTGTCCCATGGTTGAAATCTTTGTCGACTGGAGTACCAACTCTCCAAATCATGTTTGAAGCCATCAGGAAGCTCGAGACTGGCGGTTCATTCTCCAAGGGACTATCCCAGATTGAGAACTACTTAGCGTCCACAGACCAGCTGCTGTGGTCCGAAGAGAATTACCTTAGTTTTGACTGTGTTGACCCGCTCAAGTCACGCCTCAAGCTATACGTTGCCGAGAAAGTTACCTGCTTTGACAGAGTCAAGAGCCACTGAACATTGGGAGGGCGTCTCAATAGCCCCAGTATTCAAGAAGGTCTATCTCTTCTTGAAAAGCTATAGCATCTACTTGGTTATCCGGAAGACTCTGCGCGACACACTGACAAATACCTCCATTCAATTTTAATTGGGAGCTTCGTTAATCGAGTGCAGAAATAGTGCCAAAGGTTTACTTTGCCCTTGGGAATGAGGTTGATCAGTCGAATGCGCTGGTCGGACTTTTTACGGAGCTTGAATGGTCTGATCAGATTGAGATCCACAAGCGATCGATTGAATTTGCCTTGTAAGTGTTCGAAAATCACATCTGAAGCTAAATAAAACTGATAAAAATGACAGTCCAGGATGCAACCTAAAGGAAACGACCCATGTGCTGACATGGATCACTGTCACGTTCGAGGAAAAGTCAGGTGCATACATCACAACCTACTGCAATGCCATCGGAGGCGGACAAAAGCTTCAGTTCAGGTAGTCAATTAGCTCAAATGGCGGAGTTATTTATCAAAGACCTGCGAAGTTACTGAGACTTACTGTTTTGTGTTGAGTATCCTGCTTCGGCAGTAGAAGGGCTGGCAACTGGAAACATTACTTTATACTCTTTCCTAGTTCATCATAACGAGGGCCTACTGTGAGAGGTTCATCATCTTGAATGTTACAGTATTATGAAGACACCCACGCCCTGGGCTAAAATACGCGCGCACCTCAATCGCATCTCGCAGTACATCGGGACTATGGCTGACCTAAATAGACAAAATAAGCGCCCAATTCTTTTTCTTTTTAGGCCAGGCGCCACAGGCTGAGGATTCAATATGTATTCGAAACAAGCAACTGTTGGACACAAGTGCTTCGGCCTAAAAGGCTTGATATTGACGTAGCGTGTGACACCATTCTATTGGATAGTCTCGGAACGGTAGAGTCATAATTCATCCGGAAAATTTTCCTGCTTGGGACCTAGACTGAAACAAACTGAACTACTCGGATTCGAGGCAAGTTAGCCTTAGTGGAGCATTCATCTAATCGAGATTCATTTTTCAGACGTGAAAAATAGCGACACGCTTATGTCCCTGTAGTCTGAGTAAAGTTGACATTTCTTGAAACTATTCTGTTCCCTTAATCTTTATGGTGCCTAAACATCTTAGCCCAAGTCAGCCACATAGGGTCTTCTGAAACAAGGACGATCCCTACCAACCATTTAAAGGACTTTTGCCCGCATGATCCCTTTCCCGCTAGGGTTTTCACCTCTTAGCCTTGGGAAGCAATCTAATCAGATGGGCCCATGGATGGCATGAGCTGGATGATTGAAAACCCGGTCACTGAATTGTCTGACTCCCTGGAAATCTTGATCAGATAACGCAACCCGACAGTTAGGCTAATTTAAGTGGCATCGATCTTTGCCAATTTGATCAACTCTCAACCCATTTCTACTACTTGATAGGACATCCAATGGCCTGGGAGGAGAATCTTCGGTACAGCTAGGCGAATAGGACTCGAGGATTGGGTATCTCGGGAAGCCGGTGGAACTTCGGCACCAGGGCTTCATGGTGGAGTGCCTGGCCTTGCATCGTCATATCATCGAAGGATCTTATCGCGCTATACCTGGTTGGACCCTCAGAGTGGTCTTGTTTCATGAATATTTGATTGCTGAAGCATTGCTCAAACATATCTGAAGAGTTCCTGAAGAGATCTTCCGCTTTTCACTTCCGATGAACCGTCGTTTTTCTCCACTCGACCAGTGTTCTGCTATTTTAAACGGTCGGCTTAAGATTTACAATGCTCGGGAAGCGGCTCATCTATGCGCGACAAGGAAGGTAGCCACTGGACCAAGAGAATTATGACACCCTATGGGCACGGCCAAGTTCCGGAGTCAGGAGGGTGCAAAACAGGCCACACCGATGGAGAGATTGGGATGATGGAAGATTAAATACTTACAGAATTCTGTGTCCTAAGAATAAGGAAACAAGACCAGTTAATCCCGCTTTTGAAAAACTGAGAGCCATGCGATTTCTACGTGTGAGCTGCCAGGCAGCTTTGATTGCAGCTGCCGGAAGCTTAGCTTCTGCATCTAGCTTCAAGAATGGGCACTACGACTATATTGTCGTTAGAGGTGGCCCTTCCGGTATCACTAGCGCTAAGCGATTTGTGGAAGCCGGCAAGAAGGTCCTGCTCCCTAAAAGAGGCACTAGTCTAACCGTGGCAACCGGTGCGAACAATACTCTTTCATAGGACAACCAGTTGACGCCGATCGATCTTCCCCGCTTGTCCGCAGATGTCGGTGCCCTTCCCGAGTGGAGTGAGTACATGTGCTCTGATACTGGGGGTTACGCTGCCTGTGTTCTTGGTGGTGGCACGACAGTGAACTATATGGTCTTCCCCCCCCCCCAAGCACGACTTCGATGACAATAACAACTGGTCTGCGGGATGGAAGTGGAAGGATATCAAGCCTACTGCTAAGAGGCTCTATAAGCGGAACCGTAGAACTATCTTGCCTTCGACTAAGAGCAAGCGCTATAATTAGGGTGCCTATATAGTACTCTCAAAGTTCTTTAATAAGCTCGGCTAGAAGTCGGTCGATATAATCTCTTAGCCTAATAATAGGCACTAGGTCTATAGTCATCCTTCCTAGAATATTAAGGACTTAGTTCGTGCTAGTCCTCTTTGTACTTATTAAACAAGGGGTTGCACTAATGGCAGTCTGGTTGGAACAAACAGGTCGAGGCACAAAAGGGATTGACAACTGGCGCAGGAAACAAGCACCCTAACCAGCGTAATTGGTGATGAATTAGGGGTCACCAGGACAAGCTAAATCGACAATGACCCCAACCGTCTACTACCCAGTGGGGCTATAGACTGTCAGGTAGAAGAGAAGAGGCGACACGACCGACAGTAATGAAAATCTTCATAAAACCGAAAAAGAATGTATTGCGACGAAATCGACTAAACTGATAGAAAGTTGTCTTCCTCCCTCTCTTCCTCCTCTCCATGGAACAAACGAAATGAACGAAACAATCAAACAAAACATAACAACACCGAGAGAGAGTTCCATTAAAAGGAATCGACCAGAACAAATGGAAAAGGCTGTTGCCGAGTCTCAGTATGCACTCAAAGGATATTCTGGCAACGGTTCCCCCACTACATTTTCTACCTATTACCTAGTAGAGCAAGAACTTTAACTTATACCTAAGCATTAAGGTGCTCCGCGTCGTCCGCTAAGGTAGCTAGTCACTAGCATTAAAGTGTAAACTAGCTCTAGTGAGACTAAAATTATCACTCTTGCTCGTAATAGTCGCGTTGTCCTCGCTGCTAGTGCCCTCTCGACTCCTCATCTGCTCTTTAGCTCTAGTATCAGCCCTAAGAACTAGATCGAGATAGCAAAGAAGAGTAGTATCTCTGTTCCTACTAAGAAAGATTAGATTGACCTTCCCGCTAGTGTTAGAATTAAGGACTACCTAATCTTTACTATCTCCGTTTAGACTAAAGGCAACTTTAGCATTCCTGACTACGATAGTATCTTAAACGGCAGCGATATCACCTATATTAACCTCTATAAGTAGGGTAGCGGCCTTCTAACCTAGGGTAAGCACCGCATGATTTTCTTTAGCTCTAGCGAGGTACACAGCTATACTCGCTATTACTAGGTAGGGTTCCTACGCCCCTAAAGTGGACTCGGTTATCGAGATTAAGATCTATATAACCTACGGTCTTATTTCGTCCGGTCTTCTCGGTCTCGACTCGAAGCAGAACACTATTATCGAAAAGTCTCCTTATATACAGACTACAGGTGACCGTTAAGCTATGCGTGCTTTTATCTAACAGCTAGTAAACGACATCCACGCTCCTTCGTCTAGTTTCGAGTTTGTTAAGAACCTAAACACTTCTGCTATCCTCGCCTCTCCATCGCCGGGTGACCACTATGCCTCCTCTGCCAAGATGGGCACGGACGATGGCCGGAAGAACGGTACCTCTGTCGTGGATACTACCACCAAGGTGTACGGAATAGACAACCTAGTAAGTTCAACTTAATCTGGAAGGAGCATTTGCTTCCTCAAATCATACATACTAACAAGATTACTAACCTATAGTTCATTGTCGATGGCAGTATTCACCCTGACCTTCCCACCGGCAACATCCAGGCCACTATTATGGTCGTTGCCGAGGCTCCTGCAGCCCGGATCCTTGCCCAGAGATAGATGGTTGAATATCAGCCATCTCGTTGACCGAGATGATATAAAAAACATGTACAAAAGGAGCGTTTAGATGAGGATACCCTCGAATTTCATTAATTGAAATCAAGAATGTTTTGAAAGGAGCAACGACTAATGTAACTGTAGAACGCAAGGCAGGTCTTAAAAAGGCTGGCCCAGACATTAAACCGAACACCTATAATGAGAGCTTTATGGGCTTGGGCGAGTGCCGTAACAAAAATTGCTGAGCTATGATAGCTCTCGCGATGGAAAATTCCAGTACGTCTACAAAAAGGCAAAGATCGACCAAGAAACGCGGAAGCATTACATTTTAAAGACAAGTTTCAAAAGGCATCATGGCCAGGGAAATGTGAAGGCCGAGTTGCTATGATACATTTAGATTCCTTCTGCTACAGTAGAAGCAAAGTGAAAGGACAGTAAAAAGAAAAATCAACATGCCCAAGTGTCCGTCCCATTTTACCAAGCATCCACGTCAAAGTTCTCCTCGCCAAAGTAAGAGACGACAACAGTGCGATCCGAGAACTTCCGGCCAGCAAGTGCCTTCAGGGCACTAGAGGCAGCCTCCTGTGTTTCGAACTTCACGTAGATCTTACCGACACCAGCGGCATGGCGATTGCCGCCGGAGGGGCGAGGGACCTTCAGGCTCAGGACCTTGCCGTACTTGGCGCATTCCTCCTGGACATCCTCCAGAATCTCCTCGTAGTCATCGTTATCGAGAAGCTCATCCACTGTTACCATGTTCAAAAGCTGAAGCACACGGCCTGTCTCCATATCTTGGGAGGTGGTTTTGGCGAACATAGACATGGCGTTGACACCCATGTCGAGACCAGCAGCCTGGGTGGTACCAATACTAGCGCGGACAACCTTCAAGTGACGATCACCGAGCTCCATGCCGTTGAGACCTTCCACAGCGATGGTGGTGGCTGTGGGGTCAGCGTACTCGCAGAATGCAATGCCCTGTTATGTGTTAGAATGAAATGTATACGATTTGCTGGAAATCGGCTCTTACCCGTGACTCTTCAGTTGAAGCGTCCTTGACCAGGACGAAGGACTTGAGTTCACCAAAGGACTTGAGCAGCATAGTGACAGGTTCCTCGGGGATGTATGCGGGAATGTTGGAAACGCAAATCTTGTTTGGTGAATCCGGCACCTCGTTGAGAAGCACGCCCTCCTGGTACTCCTGTTCCGCACTTCCATTGGGAACAATGTAGTCCTTGGGCCGGCGAACCTCGAGACCCTTTTCGGCACCTTCCGCCATGGTGATACCATCGAACGCCAAGGCAACCGTCGCGTCATTGGGCGACTTGAACTCCAAAAGGGCAAATGACTGGTCATCAGACACCTGTGCAGAGATACAAGGATCGACGCTGTGAATGATATTCAGGCCGTTGAGCTGTAGGTTGAAGAAAGACATGATGCTGTCTCCAGTCGCGCTAGCGGGGATATTGTAGACGAATAGACGCTTTGATTGACGGGAGTTGGATGGCTTGAGAGCTGTGGTCTCGGCTGAACCACCGGCAGGCTGGTTCATGAAAGCCTGCAGACGGCTGGGATCCATCGGCTGCTGACGAGGAGCTCCGGGCAGAGGGAACATCCCAGAAAGCTTAGCCTGCTCAGCGGTGACATTCTCGTATCCGGGAGGTTTGATATCCCATTGTGTCAGGCGACGCTTCCGGTCCAAGACCGATGGTACGTCCGTCAGGTCTGGAGTAGGCTCTTTCCTGCGTGGTGGTGAAGCGCTACGCCGTGGAGCGCGGTCGCCTCCAGGACCACCCCCACCCCTTCTGTCACCAGCACGATCTTGTTCAACACGGTCCCGGCGGTCATCGCGGCCGCCACGTCGGGGTCGTTCCTCAAATAGGTCTCGTCGGGGTCTGTCATCGAAATCGCGTCGGCGGCGATCACCACGGTCTCCGCCACGTTCTCCACGTTCTGGGCGCTCTCCTCGCTCAGCGCGCTCTGGACGCTCTCCACGGTCACCTCGGTCCCATTCACGGTCTTCCCGGCGGTTGGAATAGCGGTCCTCTCGCTCTCGGGCACGGTAGTCGCGGCTTGAAGAGTAGGAATTGGCCTCTGGTTCACGTCGCCCACCACGCGAGCCAAAGTGAGGAGAACGTGATCGCCGTCTTTCTCCTCCTCCACGCTCTGCCCGATCGCCTCTGTCACCTCGGTCTCGATCGCGTCGCTCGTCGCGCTGATTCAGGTTAGTCGCAGCCAGATGAAAGGCACAATTGTCACTTACGAAGTGATCACGAGGACGACCCGAATCTAGAAAGGTTAGCATGATTCAAAAGAGGCTACCAAGGTTACTAACCTCTGGAGGAATAGGTGTCACCATTCATGTTGAGCTTTTTGAGTGACGAAGCTATTGAATGGTACCTCAGCGAAGGGGAAAACTGGAAGCTCCTGCTTGGGGGCGGTATGCCCTTGACCGCCTTGCACTGTCCCCAATCCTGGCAGAAATGCTTCTTATCGGCGTATCTCTTTTCGATAGGCCTCAAATCGCAAACTTCCTTTCAACTGCAAGGATGACAGGCGCGTTTTCAGAGTGGCGCAAGCTGCCGATAGGCTTGGGCGAGCTTTGTATTAATACAACCCTGCGCTGTGGTCAATCTTTCAGGTAAAGTTTACTGCATTGCTATGCAATTCTTTGATCACATGCGCTAACCCCTTGTAGATGGCAACAGATCCCCGAAAGTGAAGAATGGCGTTGTGTGCTTTATGGCAAGCTCCTATCTTTGAAGCAAGACTCATCGACTCTCTACTACCGCGATTATCGATCACCATCTTCAGCCTCTCTACCAACCCCTCCGACTTCAGAGATTCCATCCCGAGCGCAATCCGACACAGAACCCAGCGACACCAAGGCGCATGCAGACAGTTCGCATGACGATCATGTTCTCCGAATTATAAGACACTATCTCAATCTGTCGTCAAATTTGTCCAATCTCTATGCCCAATGGTCCGCGCAAGATCCCAATTTCAAGAAGAAGGCTGCCCAATTCACTGGAATTCGGATATTGCGCCAGGATGCCTGGGAAGCGCTGGTATCATTCATATGCAGCAGCAACAACAATATCTCCCGAATCTCGCAAATGGTCGAGAAATTGTGTCTCAACTATGGACCCTTTATTGCCAAGGTTGGCGAACGCTTCTACCATGATTTCCCTACACCAGAGGCTTTGGCGGGGAAAGACGTGGAAAGCAATCTCCGCACCTTAGGCTTTGGGTATCGAGCAAAGTATATCTACCAAACCGCCGTCATGGTGTCTCAAGAAAGAGAGAAAGGCTGGTTAGATAGCCTCTGCAACCCCGAATCACCAGCTTTCGGGGTGGAGGCAAAGCCTGGTGACGAGATGAAGCCCGAAGGACGGCAAGGTTACCGTGATGCCCATGAGAAACTTCTCGATCTACAAGGTGTCGGGCCAAAGGTATCTGATTGTGTGTGCTTGATGGGCCTTGGATGGGGCGAATCTGTACCTGTTGATACCCATGGTAAGTCGTCCAAAGACCTCGTCGAATAATTATCTGACCTCAAGCAGTATGGCAAATCGCACAGCGAGACTACCGTTTTGGTAAAAGCTCCCATAAATCGCTCACCAAGGCGACATATGATGCTGTAGCCAACCACTTCCGCAAGCTTTGGGGTCAGGAAGCAGGATGGGCACATAGTGTGCTCTTTACAGCGGACCTGCGGTCCTTTGCGGATCGACTTGCAGCAACGAAGAAGGTTGATGTGTCAGTGAAGGAGGAGAACTCGGAGATCAAAATTAAGACCGAGGTGACAACTGCTGTGGCATTGACTGCGTCTAAAGAAGAAGCTGTGGATATAAAGGTCGGGGACTCGGAGACCAAGCCTGCCACGAAGACGGCCCGAGGGAAGAAGAGAAAGGACTCGACGGAGGGCATCGTGCATGCATCTCAAACGACAGAGACCAGGAGGGTATCGAAGCGACTGCGTCGATAGAATATATTACAACTGCATATATTAAGTGTACGAGGGTCATGAATGCTGATCAATGGCAAGAATTGTAAATAAAAGCTGTTCATTGGTACTATTCTAAATTGCTTTGGCACGTAAATGATGAGCCTAGAAGCAAAGTCAGCAAGACAGTCTCCCAATGTGAATGACAAGCGTGTAGAAGCCATTTGACATGATCAGAAGTCCAGTTAGATCATCGAAGACGCATCCGAAAACGCGCCTTCTGACATAAGAGGTACCAGAAAAATAGTAAAAATGTGTTTTTCATCATTAAGGGGTAGGTTGGCTGGCAAAGGAAGGAAACAAGTGACACTGACCGTATGAATGGCGAAAGAGTGGACAAGATATCTCGATTGGCGTACTTAGAATTAGAACAACAGGCGACTCTCTCAACCGTGAGGAAACCGTAGGAAACATAAATCCAGACAAGAACCCCCAAGAAAAGAGATCCAAACTGTTGTTCTGTGTTTATCAAAAGCAAAGCAAAAACGGAAAGCGGAACGGTTTTGAGGTTCGAGGAAAATCCTGCGGAAAAATAAGCGAACCGGAACCACGTGACCCACACACTTGCCCGCTCCCTGCCAACCTTCAACCCAACCATCTCCACCGTGTAACTTCTCCTCATCCATCTCGACAACCTCCGACGGACCAACCTACACAGCAAAAATGGGTCGCCTTCACTCCAAGGGCAAGGGCATTTCGTCCTCTGCGCTCCCCTACTCCCGCGCCGCTCCCGCCTGGCTCAAGACCACCCCCGAGCAGGTTGTTGACCACATCTGCAAGCTGGCCAAGAAGGGTGCCACCCCTTCCCAGATCGGTGTTGTCCTCCGTGACTCCCACGGTGTTGCCCAGGTCAAGATTGTGACCGGTATGGATTCTCCTGTGTCTGGCTTGAATGCGCAAACGAAGATGCTCCATGCGATCTTTTTTGGAGAAATGGAAAAAATTATGTGTACTAACGTCTGTCTGTGAATAGGTAACAAGATCCTCCGCATCCTCAAGGGCAACGGTACGACTTCCTTCGACAATCCCCTCCTCATCGCTTCAATTGGATGAAGAACGAGCGCAAT
This sequence comes from Penicillium sp. PF1803, assembly GCA_023626575.1. NCBI lineage: Eukaryota > Fungi > Ascomycota > Eurotiomycetes > Eurotiales > Aspergillaceae > Penicillium > Penicillium sp. PF1803. The sequence continues at coordinate 165,844 of JAMAGZ010000062.1, read as the reverse complement.
CGCGTGTGAACATTTTCGCCAAAATTCCTGGAAAATGGGATTGAAAATTTCACATCACGATCGTTCCTCGATTCTTCCTCTCCAACACATACACATACTCTGGTTGCAGAAATGCACCAGCAGCTAAGCCTCTGATTGGTCCTAGAACAAGACTGACAGAGAGATTTTTGGAATATACAGGCCTCGCTCCCGAGCTCCCCGAGGACCTTTACTTCCTGATCAAGAAGGTAAGCATGCACATGCTCTTCATTTTCTTCCCTCTCCCATTCTGGATTAGATGCATTCCCGCGAATCTCCTCACACTAACACGCACTTCCACCAGGCCGTCGCTGTCCGCAAGCACCTGGAGCGCAACCGCAAGGACAAGGACTCCAAGTTCCGCCTCATTCTGATCGAGTCCCGCATCCACCGTCTGTCCCGCTACTACAAGACCGTCGGTGTCCTGCCCCCCACCTGGCGCTACGAGAGCGCCACCGCCTCCACCCTTGTCGCATAAGCGAATTCGTGGTTGTTTGTGGTCATTGGGGATGGATTTGGGGAGGAATTTCGTTTCTGGCATATTATGTCGAGCGGCCAACCTTTCTTCTTCCATATGTGCTAGATCCGCCCATTCAAAAAAAGAACTATTACGAGTTATACCCATGTCTTTTTGATTCCTTCCATTTGCGCTGAGCAAGCATTCGTAGATTGAGTGTAGACGATATGAAGTAGTAAAAATCAAGGGTATATTGTTCATGTACGTCGTTGATCTCAAAACATATCTACAACATTAAGCCATGGATGGCTTAATCAGTCCTCACCTCCCTCGCAACCGCATTACAAAGTTCAACCTGCACCCCGGCCCCAAGAAGAATATGAATCCACAACCGCTGAGTATCACTCAACCGATCATTCTCCGACTTAACCTCCACAAACAAAACCGTCTTCGTCTCAGCACTCCATAAAAAGAGATCCGGAATTCCCCCACCACGCTGCTGGTATTCTTGCGCCATAACCTTACAGATCGTAGCTAGTGCTTCACCACGGAAACATTGCACGATCTCGATTAGATCGTCTAGCTCGAAGGACCAGTCGATTCCGATTGCGCAGGGCTGGGTGGCTGATTCGCGGTCGTGGATTTCGCGGATGAGACGCTCGGCGTCGCCGTTGGTGATTTCGACGAGGCGGTGGTTGATTTCTGAGGCGCGGGATGGGTAGAATACGTCTGTGTGCAGGTCTAGGGGACAGGTTTGGAAGGGGGTTTGGAAGACGTTGGGTATGTAGGTGAAGAGGATGTCGTAGAAGAGGAGGCCGAACTGTGAGCAGATAGGCACTTGTTAGAATACAATGTAGCATAAGGATGTATAGACCGGGAAAGGTCAATATAACTCACCAAAGTACGAACAATCCCCCCCTCCGAATGATACCCCTTCCACCCATGATCCCGATACCAACTCAAACACATACTCTCAACTCGACACTCCCCACCCTCCCTCTCGTCAATCCAAACAGTCGCCTTCCCCTTCTTCGGCCCCTCATCCCTCTCAATTCGAATCCCCTCAATCGTCCGCTCAACAGGTTTACTCAACATGACATGACCGAAATCATGTTGTTCCCTCCTCACCACCCTCAACGCCTTTTCAAGCTTCATAATCCGTTTCTGGAGATCATAGTGGTATATCAAATGACAAAGCGGATCCTCAAGTCCCTCCTCACACGTCCGCAGCGCAACTCGTTTCCAGAATTTGCGCTGGTTCTCCTCATTGCGGCCCTCGGTGGGTGTCAATGCCCACAGGTAGTGTTCTTCTAGTAGGGCTTTGCGCTGGTACCAGGCACCACGGCGGGAAGCGTGGAAGAGGCGCTGGGCGAGGAGTTCGTTGAGGATTTCGTGTTCGCGCTTGTGTTCTTTGAAACGGCCGAGTGGGTTCAGGCTTTTGTGGATGATTCTTGTGTATACCCATGCTGGGGAGAAACGACGAAGATACGCGCCTTCGCCGATTTCGTAGATGGAATCTTCTTTGCGTTGTTCTTCGGTGACGAGTTCTCGCCATCGGGGGTAGAACTTGTTAGCCAGGTCGATGATTTGCTGCAGGGAGTCTGTGCTCGGTGGACCGTTGAATTCCAGGATATTGTCAATATCGAACTGAATTCGAATGGCGGATTCGAATTCCAGGAGCGCGCCTCTGGATGAGAATATCGAATTTGATCGGCACACGATGTACTGCGGGAAGTTTCGCCGCGAGATCTTTGCCAGGATAATCGTCGTCAAGGACTTCTCTGTCCACTCGGTCGACCGATAAAAGACCAAATGCACACGCTCAAACAGAGCACGGGGTCTAGGCGTGAGTCGGATACATTGACCTGTGTAATCCAGAATCTTCTGAAGAAAAAGGCCATCCCTATTACCAGGTTGGTCCTTGAACCCGAGTCCAGTCTGGGATTTACTGGTCTCGCAGAGAGCTGCCAGCAACTCTTTCTTGTTCTTCCCTTGCGCCTTAGCTTCTTTCGCGAAACCCTTCAGTTCGTCGAGCAACAGGAGAGACGACGCTTCTTCCAGCGTGGTAATTTCTTGCGTACCATCGGCGAATCGAAAATTAGTTCCAAAGCCTAAATCGCCTGTATCTTCATCCTCGTTCTTGGGTAATACACGATCTCGCTGGAGATCAGTAGCTACCGCAGACAAGTCCGAGATATCGGAATAATAGCCCAATCGATTGATACGATGCCAGGCAGAAGTTTTGCGAAGGAAAAGCCGTACATATCTAAAACCAAAAAGTCAATATCTTAGCCAACAGTCAAATTGATATTCCAAAGGTGTAGAAAACTTACAGATATTGCGACTCATAAGACAAATCTTTCCACTGATTGAACACCTCCATCTCAGCCTCATCAAACAAATGCGACTCCTCATCCAGCACCGTCTCCAGCGCCAAATTAAACGCATCCACATAAATTGAACTTTTCCCCCGCTGCCACACACCATCCCGCAATCTCACATGCAGTCCGGGTTCAGCATCAGTATCATTCTCAGCTTTACTAGTCTCGTACGCCTTAATCGCGTCCTCATCCGTTTGAATCGCAGGCAAGGAAATCTCCAGTTCAGTCTGGCTGCTGGGAATATAGGCCTCCGGCTCCTCCTCGGTAACATGTACAGGGACAGGTGTAGGTGTGTCCACGGCACCAGAGGAAGGACTTGGACTTGGACTTGGACTTGGTGGTCGCTCCTCGCTCAGATTGGTTTCGAGGTCGGTGTCCTTTTCAGATGTCCGTCTGCGCTTCACAGAGCGCTGTGTCTCCCAGTAATGTAGCAAGGACATACTGGAGAGATGCCATGGATGATTCCTCGCACCACAGAGCTCATGCACGATATCCAGGCCGCAGTCGCGTGTCAAGTGCGTCGCGAGAGAACACGAGGTCACGTGTGTAATATGCCTTGATCGGGTGGTGTTTGCACTGTTTGTAGGTAGTGTTACTGGCAGAGCGAAAGAAACAGCCTTACTATCGACGAACTTTCAGGTAAAGAAACTATATAGAACTAGCAGCGATGTCATAGTCACATCCTGCTCTATATCTTTGAACCTCATCATGGCTGATACACCGGTAAGCCCCACCCACTCTCTCCCTCACAGCTGTGCGGGAAAGAGAAGCTCCACAGCTCTCCGCTCCGCGCAACGCACTGGGTTCCAAAGAACTCAGTCCATCTTTCTACAACCTCTCCAATTCTCTCTACACGCTTTACACTAAAATCATCCCCGAGAACATCTATCTAATCATTCTTCCTCAATTCCCTGTCCAGTCCGCCCCAGCGCCATCCACATCTACGCCCGCACCCACCGATTCCTCCACCACCACGGCACCTCTACAAAGACAAACCACCACCACAATGGCAGATGCAAACGGCGGACCGAACACACCCTCTTTCGACCTCTCCAGCGCGGCTGCAACCCAAGTCCGACCCGGCGGTGCCCCGGCACGAGTATTCCTGAATGAGAAGATCGTGCCGTATCTGCTTGAAGGGATGAAGACCGTTACGAGGGACCAGTGAGTTGTCGCACTGCACGATGGCTATGATGAGAAGAAGGTAGAGAGGTCTAACTAGTTCAATTCAGACCTGCCAACCCGCTCCAGGTACTGGGGGAATTCTTGATTCAGAAGAGCAAGGAAGTCGAGGGTGATGCGAAGAAAGAGGCGGAGTGAACCTAAGCTATTCCAACAGTCGAGGGTTTTTGAGAATTTTTGGTGTTCCAGGCGCTTATGGATGGGTTCCATTGTTCAGTATCGAGGAGGATAGTGCTTAAGTATCTATTGCTCTCTTTGGAACATGAGAGGATGGTGCTGTTGTGTGTGTGGATATTTTGATAGACAGCACTAGTGGGCTTCAAGCTCCGGGCACCTGGCAAGCTTGTTGTGTGATACCCCCAATTCTACTTTTCGCAATTGCTTTGTATCTGCGAATGAACTCGTGTAGTTCTAGACATGATCTTCGGAACCTTGAGATACACGTTCATGTAGTCTTCACTCCGCAAGCTTGAAGGGTACATAGATATAGATGAGCGCATGACATGTATATATATATGTACACATATGGCATACCCGAAGGAGTCGAAGTCAGACCACGGAAATCTTGTCCCAACGGTGATGTATATATTTGCTTTTTCCACTGCCCGTGAAACTAAAATCGAGTCGAGGCATGGCTAGTACCTATCTAAGGCTTACCAATTTAGCCCGAAGGTCGCCGTCGCCGTTCCTAGGTACCAGAGATGAGTAGGGCCCTGTGTTGAGGCGCCTGATCCGACCAGTCACTGAAATTGGCTCCGAAAGGATACCTATTGGACAGCTTCCAGACATGGAAAGAAGAAACCCAAACCTGTCAACGCCCAGGCTAAAAGACCACTAAGATGCAGCATAATATAGTCCAAATCAGCACTTCAAAACATCTTACCTTACCTTTGTATGTTCCTGGGCCAGGGGTCGTGCTCCGGAAGATTACCGGATGTTTAAATCGCCTGTAGCAATTATATTGGCGATACTACATATGCGAAGACGACGGGCCTCGGCGAACAGGAAATAGACGGAAAACGGGGTGTGAAGGTGAAGAGGTGATGGATGAGAATGATCAAGGTGAAAAAGGTGGATGATGATAAGGCGACACAATTTTTTAGAGACTTGTCGAATACAGACCGAGCCGTTACTGGAGAGCTGAAGATTGGTGTGCATAAGGCGAACAGTTTTGACCGAAGGTGCTGACCCCAAGAGATAGCCGAATTACAGCGATAATTTGTTTTTCTTCCTTGCCGCTAGAGTTTTCCCGAGTTGCGTCGCGAACAGATAATAAAAAGGAGAGCCACATCATCTTTGCGATCAAGAGATGACGACAAGACTGGGATCGACCGATGGAAATATTTTTGCCGAGTCGGTCGCAGTAGGGCCGATGACGCTCCGAATTATCGTTTGAGACGGGGACGGTGAAAAGAAAAGAAAAGAGCAACAAAAAAAAAAGAACACAAAAAGACAACGACGCCCGTGGCCCCGTCGGCTCAAACCCCGCATTAAAACAATTTGAGAAGAGGGATAAAGGGTGAAAAGACATAGGAGAAACAAAGGACATAGAGGGATGGGAGTGATAAGGGAAAGATGGGGGACAGGGGAACATTCAGCCATCAGAAGGCAGAGATATCAAAGAACCAACATCTCCGCTTTGAGTTGCATGCAAGGGAATACATTACCTGCTGCCGTAACGCTCCTCACCACCACGGCCCTCGTAGGAACGAGCACCACCACCACCGGAGTACGGCTCACGGGGCTCACGGGGAGGAGCCGCATCGTAGCTGGGAGGGTTGGCATCACGGTCGTAGTAGCCACGGCTCTCGCCACCAGCACCGCCCTCGGCAGCAGCAGCAGGAGCACCGCCGCCACGACGGTCATCACCACCACGACGATCATCGCGGCTGTAACGATCGCCATAGCGATCGGGGCCACCAGCACCACCGCCACCGCGGTAACCGTGGTCATCACGAGAGTCACGGCGGTAATCGCGACCACCACCACCACCACCATAGTCACGGCGGTAACCACCATCTCCACGGCCACCCTCTCCACGGCCATAGTCGCGACCGTACTCGCGGCGATCGTTGTAAGAGTCGTAGCGACCATAGCGATGGTAGTCATCATCACGGCGACGCCAGTTACCACCGCCACCGCCCATGGGGCCACGGCGATCATCGTAGCGGTCTCCGCGACGGGGAGGACCACGGCCATCATCTAGGGAGGATCAGCTTCTATCAAAGTAAAAGACGGACGGCGATAAAACTTACCACGCTTGGGGGGACCGAAGTATTTGCCAGGGGTAGGGGTACGAGGACGGCTGCGACGGGCCTTCTCGATGCTGAGAGTACGACCCTCGATAACCTCACCCTGGAGACCTTCCTTGGCAGCATCGGCCTGCTCACCAGTGCTCATGTTGACGAAGCCGAATCCACGCGACTCCTTGGAGTGAGGGTCCAACATGATGGAGCAGTTCTCGACATCGCCGTACTTCTCGAAAAGACGCGAAATATCGGACTCAGTCAGACGCGGGTGGATACCAGTGACGAACAGGTTGGAGCCGGTGTTCTGGGCGCCCTCCTCCTCTTCTTCCTCCACGAGATGGGCCTTGCGCAGGGGGCCAGGGCGGCTGAAGATAAAATTAGCGAAGAGTCGAAAGCGTTGGATGTCACTGATATGTTTACCTGTCCTCAGCTCGGCCGTTGGGGGAACGGCTGCGAGCACGGTCGCCTCGGGGCTCATCGCGAGGGGAGGCGCTACGGTCGCGGTCGTACCGGGGCTCGTCTGGGGTAAAAACAAATCGCCTGGTCAGGAAGTGAACGAGTCGCAGAGATGGAAGATACTTACCAGCGTAACGGCCGTTGTCGTTGTCGTAATCAGCCATGATGGGTTAAGGAGCAAAAGGTGATGGATGGGGGAAAAGGGAAGAGGGAAGAGAAATCGAAGATCAGAACTCTTGACTAGGGCGCTAGGCTTTCCGGAAAGGAACAAACACTCCCGAGAGGCTGTAAGACAAACACGAGGACGTGGAAACACCAAACAAAAAAAAAGAGCCGATGATGATACAAGAGAGAATTATCTTTTGGAGAAGACAGTGAGAGGGAAGAAGAAAAAGGTTGTGGCAATGGAAACGTTAGTTCCAGGGGGTAAGATGCATGTTGGACAGTAATACAAGGCGCCAAGGCTGTTGCAGGGTAACCAACGCAACCCGGGCCATTTTGGTATACTGGACAAAGTACAGAATATATGGAGTACACTCCCTAACAATGACCATTCTATATGCTACAATATTAAAGAACCAGGATAGACAGTGACATGAAAGATAATAATCCAAATGGATTTCCATTGTCTGCATATTAAGATACTCTACACAGCAAAAACTCAAACAAGATCAAATCCCCGAAAACTCCAGCCTGCGCCTCATGGTCGCTCATAGACTAAAGTATGCTCATGACTTGAATGACTTGAAGCGTCCGCGACGGGTGCGACGGACATCCTCCTGCGACTGGCCTGCATTGTCAGGCGCATTGTTGGAACCAGGATCGAGTTCATCATCGACCAGATCCTTGAGCTCGTCCTCATCCAGTTCACTGAGCTCCTCGCTCATCCCACGCATAACGTCCCGTCCGGTCCAGCGCTCCTCATGAATGGTCGTGCCAATGGGATCAAATGGCTGCATGTACCATGGGACACCGCCCCGTGCAAGAGGCAGTTGCTGGTCCTCTTCAGTCAAGACGGGAGTTGGGTGGCGACGATAGGTAGCGTTGATGTTGGGCTTGGTTTCATTGGTAGGGACGGCCTCTTTGGCGGCGGTATCCTCGGGAGCGGCCTCTTGAGCATTTCCAGTCTCATCCTCGGCCAAGTGAGACTCGGTCGATGCCACTGTGGTCTCCGCGGTAGGGTTGGTAGGCTCAACGCCCTCAGTAGGTTCGGGCTTGGCAGTAGGCTCGCCAGCGTGAATTCCAGCCTCTCCTTCGAATTCGATCGAGTCCCGGCGGGACATCAGGGTGCGGTCGAAGATGGCGTCGAGTTCCTTCAGCTCCTTTTCGAAAGGCTTGCGGTTCAGCTCACTCTCCTTTCGGATCGCATCCTCCAAGGCGGGCTGGATGGACTTGATGATTCGCTTGGCCAACTTCCGCTTCTCGCGTTGCTCCAGGCTAAGCTCAGGCGCACGCCCGCTGATCTGCTCCTGCAGAGCTGCAGTATCACCGGCAGGTGCAACGCCGATTTCAGAAGTGAACAGGCTAGCCAAGTCGGCAGAGAAAGAGGCAACGGAGGGATAAAATCGCTCTTGAAGCCGGGTGCGGATTGAAAGCATGCCCGCCATAAAGGTGCCCTTACTGTCCAGACTGTAGTCAAGTTAGCTTAGAGCGTGTTTCAAACAAAGAAGATGCTGGCTTACACTTGTGCTTTCTTAAAGATGGGCCAGAGAAGAGGGAAGATGGGGAAATAAACAGTGTCAATGAGGTCGCGAAGCATGTACGCGTCCTTGAGCTTCTGTTCCTCTCGCTCCTTCACCAGGCGACATAGCTCCAGGACTTGCTCAAGATCCCTGTGGAGGAGCTCGCCAAATTCGATGCGGCGTTGCAGGCGCTTACGGCCAGTTTCGCCCATGGCGGCGTAATCTCTGCGTGTCATCTCCATGGATGAAAAGGTTTCCAGCTGTAGTTGGAGCCGCTTCAGGAGTGCAGCGCCTCTTCTGGCCTCTCGTTTGAGGGTCCAGTATTTGCAGGCCTCTTCAGCGTAGTGCTTGCGGCCGCGGACAGTGAATCTTCCAAGGGCGGCGACGACAGAGTCGAGAACAACTTTGGGGATGACGGGGGCACCAGAGGGAAGCTTCCAAGTGGTCGTGGGAACACGTTTGCGTTTGTTTCCGCCGACTGTCAAAGTGATACGTGGGGTATGGGTCCGCTCTTCTTCCCCATCCTCCGCGTGGGCGGGTCCCAACGACAAAGCGGCGGCCTGGCTATCACCCCACCGACGGCCCTGCATTGTTTCTCGATAATATTCTATCGCATCAGCAGTCGCCAAATCTGTGCCGTGCTCCAACCGCCATTCTGGAGGCACATGCTTGTCACAGAACGCTTTGAGAAGATGTGAGTCCATGATTCCATGCCCTATCTTCATCTTGAGATACAGCTGAGCCCGCCGCGCGCATGATACATGGAACGCAACGAAGCAGTTCTTGTTGCTGCACTGAATGGATGCTCCCATCTTTTGTTTACAGATATAGCAAAGCAATTTCCAGCGGCTGCGCGGGACCTTCTCAACATCGGTGACTGGCTCCATCAAGGACGGGTTCCCGATGGAAACCTCTGGGATCCAGATTGAACAGAGTAGGTGAGCCCATTTGGACGACGTGGTCTGTTTAAATGCGCCCTCGGTGTTTGGACAGAAGATACAGTTGGTGTGCCCCCGGCCCAGAAGCTGACACTTGCGGCAGAGCCACTGACCCTCTGGAATGAAAGGCACGCCATAGCACTCTTGGTGAACAGCCAAATCACAGCCATCGCAAAAGACAATCGCATTCGAGTTCTCGCAGTCACCGTCATCACAGATGGCGCATTTACTGTCCTGTTCTTCACCGGGCCCGGCAGTTTCGCCATTCACAGCAGCTGCAGAGCTAGAGCGTGGCCGCTGCGTCTGTGGGGGCTTCGGATTTGGCTTCGGGATTCGCTTCTCGAGTGCATGCCACTCTTTCTCGATCTTGGTCATGGTGATCTCGAATATGGCGGGCTTGATGGGCTCCAGCTGGTCCTCGCGACGCTTCGAGTTGAACTCGTCCAGCCATTTCTCGTCCTGCTCATCCATATCGTACTCGACCCGTCCAATGATGGCATTCACGTCACCCTCGGCAACGGCAGGCTGGATGATATCCATGTCGTCTTCTTGCGCTCCCTCGGCCATCCGAATGAAGCGTCTATCATGGCGAATGAACAGATCACTCTCTTGATACCCAACGCTGGCCATCATCCGATCGACATAGTTCTGTTGTCCAACACCTTTCTTCTCATAAAACGTGAATGGATCCTTCAGGCGGAATGACGGCTTTGGCAAAGTCAACTTCTCCCGAGGGTTGGGACCCGGTGGCGGAATCACCTTCGGCCCTTGTTGTTGCGCAAGTAAGGCATTGAGGATAGCTTCAGGGCGACGAGGCGGACGTCCAGGCCTACGCTTAAAAGGAATAGGCGACGCCAAGTCGGCGGAATGAATCACAGGAGAGCCCGAGTTATCCAGGACACTGGCGCCTGCGATGGACTCTAGGGTCAGGGCATTGAGAGCTGGATCAGCTGCGTCTACCTCGGCCGAGGTGAACACAGCAAGCTTGCTATCGATGTCTAGATCCGGGTGAAACTCCTCCCAACCCCGCTCCTCGCGCGGTTTGTATCCATCTCCTTGTTGCAAAGCCAGGGCTGCGGCTGTTGATGAGGTGAACCGACCTCGGTTCTCCCTCTTATCTCTTCTCGGACGCGTCACGGATGGTGGTGTAGTGGGCACAGGGGGTGGTGGCGGAGGAGGGTGAATCGGATGTTCAATGTCGCGCGCGGGACGGCTTCGTGAACTTGTGGAATGGCGCCGGGGGGTACCAGATGACTTTTTCTTCGGAGTGGTCTCTTCTTGTCGTTGCGCAGCCTCGAGGTCGACAAATCTTCCGCCGCCTCCAGGACCTCCAGGCACGTACTTGCGCTTCTTGTGAGGGGGACCTTCTGGGGAGTCTACGGCACTGCGTGATGATTTCAGAGATGACTTTGGCTGAGATGATCGTGAAGGACGCCCGGGAATAGAATATCTAGACATAGGCGCCATCGTTCCCATCCAGCTTGGGGAAGCTTCGGATGGTGATCGACGATGCGGCGATATGGCAGTCGACACGTCAGGTCCCAGGTCGCTCTTTCAGGGGTGGCAAGGCACGGGGTGAATCACTTGAATGAAGGGAAGGAATGAGAGCCCCAGGCGACCGGGGATTGAAAAGGGTGAAGAACAAAAACGAAGGTCTACCCGATCCAGTACAGGGCTGGTGGTTAGAGACTCGATTCAAGTGTTTTGTTATCTGGTCAAGGCGGAGACACCCGTTGCACGCCTCAGGCGTCGAAACTCTCTCCAGCTACGCGGACTTGGCAACAGCTTCCCCGCATGCTCCTTGGTTGTTCCGTTGGCCTTGAATCCCTTTGATCACGTTCTCGATTTTCAACCCTTACAGCTATCGACAGCCACAATGAGCGGCGCAGGTGAAGACAGGTATGCTTCTACAACCACAGCACAGTCTCCTCCATCTTCAAGACCCAGCTCTGATCATGTCTGTTCGTTCCAGATGGCGCGGGCCTGCCCGTCAGTCATCGCAACGCCAGTCAGGCAATGGAAACCGCGACAAGTCAGGGGGACAAGGTGGCCCTCGGGGTGGCAACTCATCATGGGGTGCTTCGAGCCCAGCGCAAGACCAGCATGTTCCTGTCCGGGGATTCAATGCCATGGAGGCCAAGAATGTTCTGAAGAAAGGTAAGCCCGGTCGGGTCAGAGAGAGTAGAGGATTGGACTGACATTTCATTGATTTCGCAGGCCCTCATGGTATGTTCTAACTATTCGGATGGTACTCGGCCTATTTTTACATACAGTTATCTAATATGTCCGCCGCAGAACCGAAAGCACTCTTCTACAAGCCGGCCGGCAAGGACTCGAACAACCAGCGATCCGGTGGCCCATGGGGCTCGAAGTGTATGTTCGCAGCGGCCATACCCACACTCCTTCTAGCGATAGTCACTGATCTCTAAAATTGCAGCAAACACAATGGCGAACGGCAAGGACTTCTTCATCGAGCTTCGGAAGCAAGTCGCCTCTCTCCAACGTGGTGGCCCTCCTATCGGCGGTTGATTCGGATCCGAATGGTGGATATTCTTTTTCCTTCTTTCTTCGAAACATTCTGTATTGCACAGTGAACCGGTCATGGATTTGGTTCTTCTGCACGGTTTAGAGCGGCGCATCATCGATACCCTACTGTGGAGGCTTAATGGATATGATGGGAGGACCTGTATGAGAGCATACCTTGCATTGCTCTCGAACTGTTACTGTTAAAAAAACATTGCATCGGCGTCTTTGATCATGTACTCTAAAGCTTGACTTGCTGCATGTCTCGTGTACAGTTGCATCTTGTACAATAGCTTGTACGACTACTTGCATGATGTAGAAAACCGTCGCAGTATCCCTACAACAAATAAAAACTACATGGATATTCAAAGTAAAATAGTGCTGAGTTATGAACAAGTCACTGAGTAGCATGGTTCAGCTCTAATATACAATAGGGGTATCGCTAATATACAGTCCAAGTATGCATAATCTTACAGAGGCAGTCCATCCCGAACCCACCCAGTAGGTCCCAAGACTCCACCATCATCGGCCTGCGGATCAAGAGTCCACTTGCGGAGAGCACGACAGCTCAAGTTGGTCCGCCATCCAGCCTCAAACATCTCAATACCCGCCCATCCAATCATGGCCGCATTGTCCGTGCACAAGTGCGGAGGCGGAGCGACAACCTTCATATGTCCAAAGCCACGGACATCCAGGAACGATCGAAGAACGTGCATCAGGAACTTGTTGGCTGCTACACCTCCGCTCACGACGAGGGTCTGAATCTCTTCTTCATCGATGTGTCTAAGACGGAGAGCTTCAAGTGCGATGATCGTTCGTGAGGAAAGATGCTCAAAGCAAACACGCATTGCTTCTTTGCCTAGATCGACTCTCTCTTCGTTGGACAAGCAGCCATCCTTCTCTTTGACAATTTTGTTGACCATACTCGCCACAGAGGAGAAACTGAGCTTCAAGTTCCTAGTGTTCGCAAATGGGGTTGTCACACTCCATCCCCACTGGCTTTTACGCTTGACCACCTCCTCACCACGGGTCATCGGGGGTCGATAATCGGCGAAATCGGCGGGTCCATTAGGAAAGACAAATTGCTCCAAGGTCTTGCCGTACATGGTCGTTTTAGCTTCTTGTAGCAGAGTAGGAGGTATGATCTCTCGGGCAGCTTTATCTAGTGTCTCGCCCATGGCAATATCATCACTGGATGCCATGATCTTGTGATCTGTCAGAGATTTAGAATGAACGATGATCGAATGACCTCCAGAAACAAGTAGGGACAGAAACGGGAATGGCGGCGATGTCAAGTTTGGAGAACTCGAGTGTTTAGTGTTTTCAAGACATGACACCAGTCGGGGAGTTAATAAATGCGCTTGCATGTGGTGAACTCCCACCATGGGGATCTGCCACGCAACGGAAAGCGCCTTCCCTGTGTCCAGCCCGACCGACAAATTGGAGCGCATGCCGGGACCTCTGGTGGCCGAAATGAAGTCTGGCTTCTGGCGGGTTGACCCATCAGCTAGTTTAATTGACTCAGCTCCGTCATTTGAAACCGGTAAACTCTGGAGAGCTTTATTGACAAGATCGGCGAGGTTCTCTTGGTGGGATTCGAGGGCGAGGATGGGATGAATACCGCGATGAGCTCGAGAGTCGGCGGTGATATTTTCTAGGAAATGAATTATGGCCTGGTCTCCGGTCGATTTATCGCTCTTCTTCTCAACGATCGCAACTGATGTGTCGTCACTATTCCGAACAATTGCGATTAGCTCATGCGACGGACGAACAGGTTTGGGCTAGATCAGGCATACCATGATGATTCAATCGAGAGGGTGAGCAAGCCCCGGCTACACCGCAGAATCTTGCGCGATGCGCTCGTTGCTGACTTGCGTAACGTCGCTGGAACTGGACCTCTTGACAAGAACATTGGGCGAGTTTAATCCGATCCTCAACGGACGCGCCGGCAGAAAAGATTAGATCGGGGATGCACGGGCCAACGAAGCCCTGAAAGACTGCCCTAAACTCGAACCACTCCACGGATATATGATACAGTGCTTACTTCCATTTTCATTCACCCCACCGAGGTTCTCGTAGAAAAGAAAAAAGGATAAAATAACAGAGGAACGCCGTCGACTCCAGGGCTTCTCAGCTCGCCCAGGACTCAAAGGGTCGATGCTGTCCCTAGCACCATGGTGGTCCTTGTGTTTGCCCTGGCGGATTCTCGCTTCAAGCATCTCTTGACTCTGTTGCTAGGTGGTAGGGACGAGGTAGGGAGGCAGAGGGCTCGATTCCAGGGGCCACAGGAGCAGGCTTAGCTGCAGTTTCATCTTCATAATCCAAAATGGTTAGCCTCTATCCACTACTAGTGTATAGGGAGATAATGAGCCCTATGCACTGTAGCTTACTTCGCGGTAACAGAGACCCGCGATCTAAGAATGAAATTTGACTTACGTCGGGGAGATCGTTATAGCGACTGGGTAATGTCGATTCGGCTGGAAATGAGCAAAGATACGGTCCGCTGACTCGTAGATCCTCGTCATTGAGTCCATCGAAGGTGAGCTTTTCCTTGGTTCGTCAACTGCATATCGCGGAAGAACAAGATCAGCGGTATCTCGGCAATTATTTCGCTCCTAAAGACTGGCGGAGACTCTTAGCTATTACGCTAAAAGAAAAGAGGACAAGGAATCCTATCACATCATCGACTTTATAAGATCAGATCTGCTCTGTCTGGCACTATTTGACCCTAGACTCACCAAAAAAAAATGTAACCGGAACGAGGTATATGGACTTGGCTTCTTCACCGGCAATTACTGAGCACACTGCTTGAGCCTATCCCAGATTTGGATCAGAGCTCTCAGTTGGTTCACGAGGTAGAAGATTATGAGATTGGACGTGGGCGATGAAGGTGTAGGAGGGGTCATCTAGGGGCAGTATTGTCCAAATCTCCGTAGGGCAAGTGAAAAGCAGTACAGTACTGCCGCGGAATACTCCTTCAATTTTGACTGTAGCATAACTGAAGCTTTCCAGAAAGTTTCCGGCAGTCATATTATTATGAAGAGGAGAAGACTCAGGGACCATATTTTGCTGAGGCTATACTGTGATGTTAGTGAATAAATACATACTTGACTCTGCCCTGGAACTAAGAACGTCTATAAGAGCAAGCACAGGGCAAGCAGAGGGCAAGTAGAGGGCAAGTAGAGAGTAAGTAGAGAGTAAGTAGAGAGTAAGTAGAGAGTAAGTAGAGAGTAAGTAGAGAGTAAGTAGAGAGTAAGTAGAGGGCAAGTAGAGAGTAAGTAGAGAGTAAGTAGAGGGTAAGTAGAGAGTAAGTAGAGAGTAAGTAGAGAGTAAGTAGAGAGTAAGTAGAGAGTAAGTAGAGAGTAGGCAGAGAGCAAGCTTAAGAGCAAACAAGGCAGACAGAGATTATAATCCGTAACTTACGAATATTCCTCACGCTCCTTCCAGCCTTGACCTTTCTCACCCTTTTCCACAGTTGATATCCCGCAAAGCCAATCATAAGGTTAGAGAAAATCGATAACTCTAACAATAGCCGGGATCTTCACTAAGTTCCAAACAGGGGTTGGCACCTTCGCTAGGTTATCAATAGCGGAAGGACGATTGGTAGACGTTGGGTCCGAGGAGGGGGTAGAGGTAGAAGTGAGAGAAACAGAGGTTGCACGGACGAAGGTGGCAACCATTGTGGTTGTGACAGTAGTGGTCATGGTGGTGGTGAGCTCCATGATCCCAATCTTTGGAGGCTGTTAAGAGAGAGAAAATGCAAGATTTACCTCTCTGCCTCCCAATTTTCTAGTAGATCCTGTGCGCAAAGAGTTGCTAGCCGCGATCCTGTCATCTTACTTAAAAATAGCAAGGCTTCATGATTCGGAGAATAGTGCATGTTGTCAGTTTCCTTATAATTTCACGACTAATGACCTCAGGAGATGAGAAGCTTTAGTTGCAAAGGTAAGAAAAAGAAAGAAATGCAGGACATAATTTAAGCTTAGTAAATACACACTACGTATTTATCCTAACGGCACGCTTCTAGCCCTATGGAAATTAAGGGTAGAAAGTTTAATACTGATTTAATTAAGTGATAGGATTCGCGACATTCCAACGCTGTCAGCAAAGCATCGGTGCCATTTTTCTTGGCTGAGACTACTCGCACGACAACTTGTGCTTCCACACGACACACGATACCCCTTTTGGATATAGTAGAGAACTGTTACATTGGAACGTTGATATCTAGACTGGAAAAACGGTTCCACTATGTAGATTTATATGCTTTAACTTTCCCTTGTGTGAAAGATCTTTCTGAATGTCTTTTAAACCGTCTTTCTTAATAGCCAAGGTATCTATGATAAACGGCTTAGTAGCTATTATGAGGATGTCGAAGCACTCGATGTACCTGTTATCCACTATTCGAAAATGGTATAGTCTGGCGTGCGAGTGCACAAGTTGGATTGCGAATAGACCCAGCCTTTTTCTTCAGCCTTGCTATATATTTTAATTATCATCGATTACCTTGAGGAATATTGCTGTCTGAATTCAAGAGTCCAAAGCTACAACAACATGAGCAGCCCTTTAGCTTGCAAGGCGATAAATGAATGATACCACAAGCTGTGCAATATCCTCAGGCCAACCCCTGGTTAGAAATTTCCAATATCCTTCCAGGCTTGGAATGTAGCCTCATAACTTCTTACTTGACTACTCTAGGGCCATGATGAAGTGAAAATATACAGCACAAGCACTTCTTCAAGGTAAGGACTGAATTTGGTTAAACTAATTGCTTATGCTAAATGCGGATCATATATCGGAAACCCGTCAACGTCGTAAGGTATAATCGTCGGCTCAACACACTGAGACACAGTCATCTCCATGGCCCTGAAATGGACCGAGGCCGCATTTGTAGTAAGCTGGAGTCAGCTCTCAAGGGTCTGAGTAGCTTGGCTGTCAGGTAGCGGATACAGCTCCAGGAGCTTGGTATCGCCGAGCTTGGTCAAGCGTAGCATGCTGCAAGCCTGGTGTAACAGATTGGAAGATCGCAGACCAGGTTCGTTGGCATTGTCATTGTCATTCCCAAGGCCAATTTTTGATCGCAATGGTTTGACAGTCCTTATTTCTTGGAGCAGGAGCGGTCATCGGTGGTTTGACATTTCTAGAAAGCGCACGAGATAGTTCACTCGCGGACAATCCATCGTCGTTCTTCTCGAGAAATCTTGGTGTGCTTTCCGTAATATTCATCGGTATTCTCAATCGGGGTCACGCAGTGAATAGTGGGCGTGCCTTGGAATTGAATGCGCTTGTCTGCGGCGCTTGGTCGGACCGACGAGTTCTTCTTGAGGATGCTCTTCGTCGAACACGAGTTGACATAAGAGTAGCTTGGAACTTGCAAAGAAGAGAAACGCTTGGCTACTGGGCTCACTGGAGAAATTGGCGTACGAGGAGCGACGGGCGACTTGAGCGATAGAGATGGTCGCGTGGGATTTCCAGTGGCGATGCTCAAGGACAGCTTGGGCTTGGCGGCGGAGCGAAGCATTTTGAATAAGATTGACTGAACACGGGATCAAGTTTTTAAAATATGACAATGACAATGAAGAATTGCTATCACAGGGTGGTTTCGATCAACGAAGACAACCCCGGAGAAGTATGAAGAGTGAGAGATAGACGATTATTGACGTAGTAGACTTAAGAAGATACAATCTGGGGGATAGGCAAGAAAAAAAGCTCGTTTGGACCAGCCAGAACGAAGCGCGGACGAAAATAGAACGAGAAGAAAATAGAAAATATCAAACAACGATGCAGAAACGACGAAGCAAAGTTGGTCCATGAGGTGGGTATGGGCGGCTATATACTGAGTCGCGGGCGGGGGAAGAATCTCCTGTAGCCACTTGGAGCCAACCATCGCCTGCTGTCTACGCGCCCAATCTCTGCAACGCACCGCATAATCACTGTCCTCATCACGCATTAGTCCCAACCTTCAAACCTTGCAAGGCTGGTTGGAGACCTTCACCCAGTCATCACATCCAATCACTATGGTTTTCGGCCATTCCTTGGTCCGAGAGGATGTGATGAGCCGTGATGGGCTGTGATGGGCCAGTCTGCCTGCAGCCACATGCACCTCTTTTCTAAGGCAGCCATGCCAGTGGCTGGAGAGCAGAACCTTCCCACCAGTCCTGAGTGTTGAATCAAATAGGAAGGAGTATGAATCACCTTAGCATCCTGTGCGGCCGGTTGAAAATGCCGGATAAGCGGCTAGGAGCCACCTGCATTATTACTGTGACTGTCTCGGCGTTGTCACTCCCGCACAGTAGGTCAAGGAAGCACTATGACTGGCACTCTGAACAAGCCCTGCGGTCGCGCGGCATGATATCTATCTGAAATCAAATATGATAAGGTTTGACTGGAGTTCATTGACTAGTCCATATACTGAAAATAGTAGTATGTAGGTACAAAGTGTCATTGATGTGGGACCATCGTCCAACATGCTAATGGATGCCTCGGCAGATGGCTCCGATAGTGTATACCCACTTAGGCAAGACAGTAGTGAGCGATTAGGTTCTTTAGAATCAAACGTTGTATGAATGGTGTCTTGTCGTACTTTATGTTATACATGTACAGATCCTAGAAGCAAGCTATGGTACATTACATATATTCAAATTGTTACAAAGTACCTCCAGTCTGTAGTGATTTGTAAAGGACCCTGACCAATCAGAGAAGGACGCTTCTCAGCACCTCGATATAATCAAAGGCCAAGCAAAAAACAAGTAGAAAAAGAAGGGATTCAACGAATTGATTGATAAGACGAGAAAGTACTGCATGGGTCGGCGCATTATTGCTGAGAAAAGGAGATCTTGACGAGGCGACCGTTTTGAAACAAACACCATTCCATCATTGTCCCGACTCTTGCCTGATAGGGAGATCTACCGAACGGCAAGGCTCTCAACCGCAATATAAGTACTGGGCTTAGGAAGTCAGCGGAAGAGCCTCTTTCCCAAATAATACTAGTGTAGTTGGGGACCCGATTGATTAAGTTTACACTCAATGCCAATTTGAATAGCTCTATGTGAGGGAGATAACGAATAGACGTTGCTGACAGTTTGGCTACGAAAATAAGAATAGTCGGTCTACCTTGAGTAACCACAAGAATTTATCAACCTCCTTGTCCCACGACCTCAGGTTACAAGTTTCAAGCCATTGAGCCATCAATCATGATGAATCGAGCCTGCGAGGGTCTGCTCCGAAGTGGGGGTACTTTTCCCCACGCAGAGCTTCGTAAGCTTTCAAACCGGGAATACTAATCCCAATCAGGAAGGAGTCTGCTCCGCTTGCTTCTGGAAAAAATATCATGGTCAACGTCTCAAACGTGGCAAAGACATACCAGCGCGAATCACAAAAAAGACTCGATGTTGGTGAGAGGAGAAATCCCACACTTGGCGAAATTTCTGCATCACTAGTCGGTGCCCAGCAGACAAAGAATAGGTCTCTCTGCCAGTTTTATATCCTCCGAATCCACTTTCTATCTTCCTAACACCGAGAGGGGACTTATGAAAGGACCTGTGTGATAAAATAAAAAAAGTCCAGCTTCCCCAGAAAGACACAAGTTTTTATATCTTCGACATGCGGACCTTTACAATGTCTCAGCAGCCTGGCTCGGGGCCATGCCACCACAGCGAATGCAACCACAGTGAATGCCAAATACCTAGTCTCTCTCTCACAGACTATGGGCTGTACCTCAGTCACCAACTGAACAGTCGGATGCTCAGTCTCGGAAATTGGAATCTACCCTGCTTTGCTCTCGCAGAACAATCACGGAATCACAACTTCATCGGTCGAGAAGATATCCTAAATTCGATGGATACATATCTCCTTCCGCAAGAGATATCCCCGGCCGATATGACCAGTATCCGCAGCTATGCAATCTGCGGAGCAAGTGGAATTGGCAAGACTGAAATAGCCATCGAATATGCCTACTCAAGAAGACACCAATTCGGAGCTGTCTTTTGGCTGCATGCTGGTAATACAGCCCAATTAATGTCCGACTTTTGTCAAATCCCGGGCTACCTCGGCCTTGCAAATGCATACAGCCATCCCACCCCTGAATCAAGGAAGAAGCTTGCAAAAGCGTGGCTGAATAATCCGAAGAAGAGCGTCGATTGGGGTGTGAATTGTCGCTGGCTGTTGATCTTTGATAATGCCGATCTGGATGTTATTGCGGATTATATTCCACATGGTGGGAATGGATCGGTTTTGATTACAAGTCGGAATTATGCGGCAAAGGATTGTTTCTTTGAAAATGGGCCTGGGGTTGATCTGAGTCCTTTTTCGATCACTGGAACAGGCTGATCAGGGAGATTTGTGAAGATAGCGAGCATGTCAGGAGCTGTGCCGGAATCTATTCATGATGGATCTATCTCATTTGGAGAGTATGCGGATTCTGTTTGTTTCTGATGACAGAGTTGACGCCTTGGATATCTGTCGAATGTGACCCTGATCAGAAACAAAAGAGATAAACTGGTCGTGTTGGTTCATGATCAAGTCGGCTCGCTCCTCAGTTATGTGTCACGCCTTTACGATTGTGGCAGAGATAGGATGAAGGAAGGACAGTGTGATTCTAGCGTTAGAGTTTCTCTCATATGCAAGCATTTTGGCCGGTATAGCGAATGCGATTTTGCAATCAACTTGACCTCTTGTCCACATACTTTGGAGCTTCAATGGCGTGCTCTTTCTTTCATTGCTATATCTTCCTTGGGACATGAATGTAGATATAGCAAGACAATAAGTCCTTCCTTTACACTCGGATAACCCGACTTTACCTTGTCGCGAGCAAGACGGCCAGCCATTCCAGAAGACACCAGCACCTTAAAATTCTAATCCTAGTTCCAACCCGCCCATCCCTCATTATACTTCTCCATCGGCAAATCAGCCAAACCCACCCCCAACTCCTCATAACAAGCACAAATCCCCTCCCAAACAAACTCATCCTCACTCTTCACCCACTCCGGATCCTCCGGCCCCTCAGGATCCGTACAATCCACATGACACGCCGTCACAAGCACAAGATCCGTCTCTCTCAGCATTTCTCCCCAATCCGAATTAATCCTGTCCACATGAAGGTAGATAGACGGCTTTTTCATTTCCGCAGGCGCATTCACAGGCACGTCACCACCAAGACTAATCCATATCTCCGAGCTATTCCACTCATACCGACGTAATTGGATTATCATTTCGAATAGTGGTCCCATGCGGAGTCCGTCTTTTTGGGGTGCGGCTTTTTGTTGGTTCCAGGTTTGTCCCATCATTCCGCTGCTGCAGATGAAGCGGCCGGTGGTGTGGATTGGGGGTTGGGTTGTTAACATGCGGCGCCAGCTTGATTCGGGGTGGAGATGTGTTTTGAGAGTTTTGAGGCTTTTGATGAATGGGAGGGTTGTGAGTGTTATTTGTTGGATTGAATTGTTGTCGACGGCTGAGGGGAAGAATGAGGGGAATGTTTCTGTGAGCAGGGGGTTGTTGACTCGAGGACTGCTTGGTTTCCCGGTGGTATAATCTGGGAGGAAGAAGAGGGCTTGTTGTAATGAATGTAAGGTTTGGATGAGATTTGCCCATGCTCGACATACACGTTGGGCGGTGATTAGTGTGCGCATGTCCATTTGGTGCATGATTGATGTCACGATCTCGGGGAGCGCGAGGGCTCGAGTCGAGGCTGTCTGTTTGACGTGCGGTTGCATTGTGCTCGTAAGAAGGAATTTTGTTTATGATCCTCGAAGGAAGATAGAAAGAATATGGAGCGTGTCACAAGTGTAAAGTTTAGCTGACTACATAAAAGAATAATAACTAAGCCGCATCGCTCGCCATAGTGGGGTTGCTGACCTGAGCGGGCACTTCTTTGCGTAAAGACCGTGTGGGTATCGATCAAACCGATTAAGTGTTTCATTCTAGTTTACTGATATTATGAGTGTTAGATGAGCCAATATCACGCGAGTCAATACAAGATTCTAATACCCCAGGGCCTAAATAGTGTTGTATAAACACGTCCCCTCAGCCTCGATTTCCTTTTTCAAACTAGTCAGATTCCAAAAGCCGCCATCTGTATCCTCATCACACGAGCACTTAACAATAACATCTTAGTAGTATTTGTAAAAACCAGCGACGAATAAGGCTTCGGTGGACAAGGATCGACGTGGACTAGAGACAGCCACTCCCGAGACAGCCGGGGTATGCCTAGTTAGGTAGCTCTCGACTCTTTCAGCTCTTGCCTAGCAGAAAGAGCTGCTCAGTGCTCCTTCTCAAACTAGATACTAACCCTCAGCTACTTTTATATTTATGAGACTCGTGATCTAAGCCTCGTATTCTTTAACATAATTCATTATTCCTTCTGTTAGTGTCCCGTCTCCCATAGGTATCCTTAAAAACATCCTAGAGCCAGCTAGTACGTCACCCGCCAGAATCCCAATTAATAGACCGAACTCGAATCTAGTTCGCTTTCTCTTCGGAGGCTCATATAATTTGGAACAGCAATCGCGGGTATCTTGACACTCGGTGTGTGGGTTAACAGGCGTGATGATCGTTGCGCTGGTGTCGAGGATGATACCCGTACACCACTCTTGAACGAGGACGACTCTGAGCAAGAACGGGATACCCACGACGAGCCCGAGGAAGGCACGGTCACCGAGTCATCCAGATACAAGCCTCGACTATGGCTTCATTCCCGTCTGCTAGCGCGGTATCCATTCCTCCTTGAGATATCGTACTGGCTACTTATTTACTGAGTGCACAACTTCTCTTCTGTTGCAGTCATACTCTTCCAACAGCTGACTTTCTCTAGATATATCAAGGCGCCCGAGCTATTTCCGCACGAGTAATCGGCAACAACGAAACCGTCTTCCAGAACGCGGAACACCATGCCCTCCACATCGACATTGAACTCTCCATCCAGCGCTTCATTTTCGCAAAGCACCCTGGCTAATGGCTATTTTCGCGGACATATATTATTCCTACATTATCGTCGGTGTCACCTTTTACGTCTACTGCTACACCTACCTCCCACAAAACAAGTACAAAGCTATTCGACGCACCCTCGCCCTGATGAATATCATTGCATTCGTGATCCTCTCGCTCTGGCGATGCACGCCCCCGCGTCTATTACCAGAAGACTTTGGCTTCATCGATGTGCTTCACCTCGGGAATTCGGGTTCTGCGTGGACGCGGAATAAGTTTCAATTAACCACAGCGGCGATGCCGTCGTTGCACTTTGGTAACTCGGTGTTCATTGCGGTTTGTATGGTGGTTCATAGTCTGCACGGGTTCCTTCGAGTGTTAGTCCCGCTGTGGCCGGTGATGATGGGGTGGACGGTGATTGCGACGGCGAACCATTTTGTTCTTGATATTGGTCGTTGGCGTGGTGGTTGTTGGTGGTGTGTATTATTTTAATTGGGTCATGTTGATGTTGCTGGTTGAGAGGGTGTTGTTTCGTTTGATGCGGTTGGAGAAGCCTCGGTATTTGGTTGGTGGATGAGTAGGCAAGTATACCGAGGTGCTTTGTTTACCATGATAGGTGTTGGCCGGGGTAGCATGGGAAGGACACACCGATTTCGGTATTGGTATTGGCGGTTTGATGGTCCGCTATTCTATTCTAATTTGTGTGGATTGATGCCATTGACAGCCATAATGGCCGGAGCAGGCCGTGGCTGGTAGGGTTGGAACTCCATAATAGGCAGGTTTAAGCGTCGGTGCAAGAGAGAGGCATGCGTCCAAACCTCGGAGATTCAGTACTGTACTACAGTAGAAATGGGGACTGGTTAGCTATTGCTTATTAAGATTAATTAAGACCAAGAATGACCAGTCAACATGTTAATAGCTATTACTATATTGCCTAAATGCTGCATCATCATCACATTTAACCCATAAACCCTCCTATATTCCATCCACCTACTTAGCAATATAACCCTGCCTCTCCCCCGACCGGTTTCCCCCCCCCCCCTAAGGATCTTTCCCCATTTCAGCCACGGTGAGGAGAGCTGCGGAGAGAGCAACGCCCGACAAGGCGGAGTTAAGCCGAGACTGGTCGGGGTGTCCACTGGGGAGAAGAGGGGAAGACCAATGGCGGATAATGTTCTCCAACTTTTCGGCACCAGGATGACCCAAGATGGTCCATCGAGAATTCCAGAACTTGAGAATTCCTTATTCTCTCCAGTCTCCCCTCAAGCGGACCCGCTTCAATGCTCCGCACCGATCACGGCGGCACCCGAGAGTTATCGTGACCACACATAAGGAGGAGGGGGGGACATGTGAAATGGGGGACCGGTGATGGAGATGGAGATGTCTCTCCCGGTTTTACCCTTCCGAAGATCTCGGATGGTCACCTGAACAATTTCGATAGTAAGCTAGTAAGTCGTAAGCTGGGCGATGTGCAACTCCGATTCCGTAGACTCCGTGTGACTCCGTTTTACTCCAGTAGTTACCACTGTATGGAAGTACTTCGTGGTAGTGTAGATGATTATCTGAAGTGTACCTTTTGATTCCATCATTCATGCTGACTGCATATTCATATTGTTGTTTCTGCTGGTTCTCGCCAGGGGTTCCGTGTGCCTTTCATTGGCTGAAATGTGTTTTTAACCGTGGATCGTGGTGGCAACGAAGCCTCTCCGTAAAATTCCTTCAGGCTGGACTTGGATCTAGGATTGATCTTGATAGTGATAGTAGATCAATCTTGCATATTCAAAGGTAGGAGATAGATTTATAAAGAGTAGATCATGATATTGATTCAATTCTAATTCTCCTCTCATATAAATGCGGAGAACGATCGGGTTCATGCAGTGAACTAAGTACCCGATCGCGGGTAAATCGCCTCCGAAAAAGGCCCCAGGGGCGGTGAAAAACTCATACATCGCGTGGCCAAAAACATAAAAGTAAATCAGACGAAGAAGTACACACCATTAGATCATTATCAAACAAACAATTGCTCTCTCAAGTTTACAATTCTTCAATCTTAGTCAATTCTCAGAAACAAACAAAAAACTGAAAACTTTCAGCGCGATTTATTCACGGCCAACGGGTTCCTCTCTCTATTATTATCGCGAAATAATCAGCGGCGGGTTCATCATTCCTTTTTGACTCAACCCAGTCCCCGTTCTCCACCTGAGATCTTCTTCCCTTGCTCTTCCCCCCCCCCCCTTCCCCCGGTTTCGTTTGTGCGGTGGATTTTCTCCTTTGGGTTGCTCCCTGTCACTTTTACCTTCTGGTCTCACAGTCCTGTTCGCGGTGACACAATGGCGAGCGTCAAGGAAACCGTCAAGGAAACTCTCGTCGGCAGCACAGAGGCGCCCGAGCTGTCGCACCAGGCCCGCTCCAACTTTGTGCGCCACGCGCAAAAAGATGAAAATGGCGACCTGTTCATGACTGAAGATGACTTTATCAATGCAGTTGCTCCCAAGCAGGAGGACTATGTGAGTATCGTTCTGGATCTGTTTCAATCCCTTCGACTGCCTCATTCTTGTTCCCTTCGCATGGAACTCCGAACCAACTCAAGATCTTAAGGAGAACAACCTGGCTGACCACCCATTTCTCCGTCAATCTAGCACAAAATCAAGCGCGAGCAATATGGCATCCTCTTCCGAGTGGCAGACCGACGGAGAACCGGCAAGCTCAGCCTGGCCGACTGGGCCACCTTCGAGAACCTCCTTGCGAAGCCCGATGCGGAGTACGAGATTGCGTTCCGCCTGTTTGACCTCGAGGGCAGCGGTACCGTGAAATGGGAGACTATCAAGGGAATGTACAATCTGAACAAGAGTGCCGACAGCATTCCCTTTGACTGGAACTCCGAATGGGCGTCCCTGTACACCGGCCGCACCAAGTCGCGCCACGACATGACCTACCCCCAATTCTCCCAGATGCTGCGCGGTCTGCAGGGTGAGCGCATTCGTCAGGCCTTCCACATCTTCGACAAGGATGGTGATGGCTACATTGAGCCCGAGGACTTCCA
This sequence comes from Penicillium sp. PF1803, assembly GCA_023626575.1. Classification (NCBI taxonomy): domain Eukaryota; kingdom Fungi; phylum Ascomycota; class Eurotiomycetes; order Eurotiales; family Aspergillaceae; genus Penicillium; species Penicillium sp. PF1803. Next base: position 139,998 of record JAMAGZ010000062.1, on the reverse strand, counting down.
GCGCATCATTCTGGAGACCTCCCAGCACAAGCTCTCCGACCACTTGCTCGAGAACCTGCCTACCCTGTGCAACATCTCGACCAGCAAAAAGATCTCTTACGCTACCGTCCGCGCTTTCCAGAACATCATGCGCGAGATGGACATCATCGACTTGATCGTTCGTGAGGCCACCCTCAAGAGCACCGACGGCAAGATCACCCGCTCCGACTTCCTGAACGAGGCTGCCCGCGTCACCCGCTTCTCCATGTTCACCCCCATGGAGGCCGACATCCTCTTCCACTTTGCCGGTCTGGATGCGCCCTCCGGCCGTCTGTCTCAAAAAGACTTTGCCAAGGTCATTGATGCCTCATGGCGGATCCCTGTCGCAGTTGCGGGTCAGGCGGTGGATGCGGCAGCCACCAAGACCAAGGCCTTCTTGCACAGCGTCTTGGAGTCGGCACATCACTTTGCTCTGGGAAGTTTGGCGGGTGCTTTCGGTGCCTTCATGGTGTACCCCATTGACCTGGTTAAGACCCGTATGCAAAACCAGCGGTCCACTCGTCCCGGTGAACGCCTCTACAACAACTCGCTTGACTGTGCGAGGAAGGTTATCCGGAACGAGGGTTTCCTGGGCTTGTACTCGGGTGTTATCCCGCAGTTGATCGGTGTGGCTCCGGAGAAGGCTATCAAGCTGACCGTCAACGATCTCGTTCGTGGCGCCTTCACTGATAAGGATACCAGAAAGATCTGGTACCCTCATGAGATTCTCGCCGGTGGCACTGCTGGTGCCTGTCAAGTGGTGAGTGACACAATTTTTTCCGCCCAAAACTCATGCGATTTTAAATTAACAATCTCTTTCTTCTCAGGTCTTCACCAACCCACTTGAGATTGTCAAGATTCGTCTCCAGGTCCAGGGAGAGATCGCGAAGAACGTGGAGGGTGCTCCTCGCCGCTCTGCCCTCTGGATCGTGAAGAACCTTGGTCTTGTGGGTCTGTACAAGGGTGCAACCGCTTGTCTGCTACGTGACGGTAAGAGCAATCATTTAACAATGAGTTTTTGCAACGATCTGACAGGATCTAGTGCCCTTCTCCGCCATCTACTTCCCCACATACGCCCACCTGAAGTCCGACTTCTTTGGCGAAACCGCCACCAACAAGCTGGGCGTCGTTCAACTCCTCACTGCCGGTGCTATCGCCGGTATGCCCGCCGCCTACCTGACCACCCCTTGCGACGTGATCAAGACCCGTCTGCAAGTCGAAGCCCGCAAGGGCGATACAAAATACACCGGCCTGCGCCACTGCGCGACAACAGTGTGGAAGGAAGAAGGTCTGAAGGCCTTCTTCAAGGGCGGTCCAGCGCGTATCCTCCGTTCTTCCCCACAGTTCGGTTTCACCCTCGCCGCCTACGAAGTCCTCCAGAAGATGCTCCCCATGCCCGGCTCGGAACAGGAAGTCTCCCCCACCGGCCAGGTCGAGCCTGGTGTTGGTCTCCAGGGTGCAAAGGCTCCCCTGCCATACCTCCGCTCAAGGAACGCCCTCAAACTCATCCTGGATGTGGACCAGAATATCGGCCGAGTGCAGGTCCCTCGCCCCGAGAGCTGGCCTAAAATCATGCAGGCGGGTAAGCAGTGATGGTGATGGTGATGGCCCGGTCCTTGTCTTTGGTTCCATAGCGATATGATTTTCACAATTTCCGTGGGGTTGCGTTTCGTTTTTCTTGTGTGTGTCTCGCCCTCCCATCCATTTAGCATCAGAATCTTTCTTTTTGTCTTGTTCTTGCCTTCCATATTTGGTCTTTTTTTTCTCTTTCGTTTTCCATTTCTTCTGCATGGTACCCACCCCCATATTTTCCTTTTTTTTTCCCCTTTGTGATCGAAAAAGAATTCCGGGGACTATGTATTGCCTTCCGGCTGGGATGATCTTGTTTTTTCCTGCCTGTTGCATGATTCATCTCTCATCCCTGGCGTGTATGTATGGCCGGGGTGTATGCACTGTATTGTATCAAAAAGGATAGATCTGGGGAGAAAGGATGGAATGTGGGAGCTATATATAGATGGAGGTTGGTTGTGTGTGTCGGGGACATTGGTGAGCTCGATACATCTTCTATGTGAGGGGATGTGCGATGCTTCGAACTTGGGATCGTGTACAGTAACTTGGGTCCGATGGGGCTTGGGTTCTGGATGTGGATTAGATCTAGAGTGGATAGAATCGGATGTTCCTGTTCATGACTACCTAATGAGGTGCTTGTTGTAGATTTTGATTAATGTGGTCTAGATTATGATAGAGTAATTGGAAGGTAGGTGTATGGAAGTAAAAGGTCGTATGGTGGAATTGTAAGTATTTGCCCATGGTTGGGACAAGTATATACAAGTAAAAGTACATAAGGTCCAATTGAGGACGTATCAAGTGGGATCGTCAGAGTGTATCAGAATCTCGCATAATTGGATGTGGTTCCAGTGCGTAGGCAGAGAGTAGTGCTGTCGAGGAGCCCTTCACGAGCACAGGTCCCTGAAGCAATACTGCCAGGCCTCGAGCAGTAACCTCTGATCGTATCGCACCTGGTCAAAGACCATGGAGCCGTGAATTGGCGTGCGCAAAGCCTTCCAAGATATCCCCCTTCTCAGAAAAAGTTGACCTTCCGTGTCGACTGCGTCTTCTTCACAGCATCCTTCTCACTCGTCGTATCAGGAACAGCCGACTCTTTCTTCTCGGCCTCCTGCATAGCCTGCTTTTGCTTTTGCTGTTGTTCTTTCTCTTTCTCTTTCTCGGCTTTCTGTTTTGAATGCCACTGCGCATCTTCTTGCTCAATCTGTCGCAAAACTATCAGAAATAGAACCGTCAGTATACCTTCATCCAACATCCAGATTCAAAAAAAAATATAAAAGCTCCGCAATCAAACATACCATCCTCCCACTCCAACTCCTTCCCCTCATCCCCCGTCCCCAACAACTTTTCCACATCAACATTCTCCCCCCTCTGCACCCGCTCAATAACCTCCTTCAACAACTCAATCTTCGCATCCGCAGACCGCCGATACGCCGCATACCCGTTCTTCAAGGTAAGCAGCCGAATCGCCTGCGACCCGATCAACGTAAACATCACGATGTAGAACGTAGCCGGGTTCCACTCCTTTGATTCGCTTGCCTTGCGCGACTTGCGGGTCCGGATGAATCGCGGTACCATTGCTGTCCATACTGAGCTATCTGCGATTTTGGGGAGGCGGTCGGATGTAGCGTAGGATCTGGAGCGGCATGGCCTGGTGATTATGGTGGGAGAGGGTGAAGAGGGGGTCGGTCGGGAGAGGAGAGTACATGTTAGACCCGTAGGTCTTATTCGGAGGGGCATTGCCATTGTTGTGTAGGTTGAGTTTGTGTGACTGTCGTTGCCGAAGTTGGCTGTATATCGATCGGCCGGGCAAAAGTGAAAGGTCCTGTTGTGCCTGAGGCTCTAAGGCAAAACTGCCGTATCGGGTATAGCGTGTGTTGTTGCTACGACAACACGGACGGGTTCTGGCCGGTGATATCAGCAGAGCTTCGATTTGGAAGCCCGATTCGTGACTGCAGTCCAGTTACTGTGAACGTCCTCCCTGTGCGCTATGGCGGTCACCATCTTACCACCCAGCTCGATGTCCGAATCCATCAAACAAGCCGTGCGATCAACGTCAACATGTTCCGACGCAACCGTGTTGTCCCTCCAAACTCTGCTCCGCGGATCGTCAAAGGTGCCCGAGAAGCCTGTCCGAAGGAATACAAAGTCCACAAAGGAAGTCACTATGACGACGAGTCGGACAAAGACCTCGAGAACAACGACAAAGACGCGAACCACGACTGAGACGACCTTACATATTGTTGAACAGGATGGTGCCGCGTTATCGCCTCAGGAGAAACTCGTGCTTGCCACGGAGGTGTTCAATGTGACCCTGAAGACACTAACGGACGCGTCAAAAGTGCCGAGCTCGAAGCGCCAAACTATAAACTCGGATAATGTCTCGATCAAGTCGGGGAGGAACAATGGGACGGCGGTTGTGGACAAAGGCGTCTACTCGGCTGCTGAATGCGCGAGGTTAGCGTTGGCGACGTTACGAGCAATAAAGAACGACCAACAATCATCGACCGAATTACCGAATATGCAACTTGAGCAGGGCGCGTGTGTGTTGGTGGGGAAATTGATTTCTTTGGGATTGAATGAGATGGCGTGCAAGGAACTCCGTTCTTTGAAGAGGAGGATACAACAACATCTGGATGCGAAACAAGCTGGGAAGAAGGTTTCATCGAACAAGGATGGTGTGGATGACGATACGGGAAAAGAGCGGATGTCTGATCTTCTTACGTTCTCGAATATCGCCAATGCGGAATCGTTGTACGGATTACTGGTTTCATACCACGCGAATGCGATGCGGCTTCTCGTTGCTGAGAGGAAACCCTCGACTACCGAACGACTCGTGCCTTTTCTGCAGATCTATGATCAGAGTAGTCCTGCACGTATCATTTCTGCTGCTGTGGAATCCGGAAAACTGAGCAACGACAAGGCTGCTTTCCAGTTGCAGCTCCTCTCCAACACAGTATTGTCTCTATGCGCCAACAAGCCTTCCTCCACCGACGAATCGACAAGCAAAGATTCATTGAAACCGATCACAAACCTCAGTTTACAACTTCTTTCTCTTGAAATTTGCTGCTTGGGGTGGAAAACATCCGGCCATGTCTGCGACGAAAATAAAGAAATGATCAATCCGCTTCTGCGATATCTCGGCGGCTTCTCCCATCGCAGTAAGAGCATTGAGAAGGCGGAATTTGCGTCAATCTACAAGACAATTACCCGGGTTCAAAGTTCCATGGCGGATATCAAGAAACAACGGCAAGACGCCAAGGATATGAACTCGGCTGCTAAGATAATGACCATTCTTGGACAGCTCGCTGTGGATGCTGGGTGTCTTGACGAGTCGTTGAAACTTTTTTCCAAAGCGATTGCCCCGCTGTTCAACTCTCAGAGCCTTGCTCTGGCTACTGTTCGGTGCAAGATTGCTTCTGTTTATTTCCAGGGCCTGAAGGGGTCGAAAAAGTTCCTTGATGGAGCTTTGACAGCTATCACGGATGCTAGTGGTGCATTGGGATTGCAGTTACGAGGTAGTGTGAATGATTTGGATGAATTGGTGGTTGAATCCGCCAGGTTGAAGAAGCTTGCTCTATCTTGGTTTGGCGAAACGATCACCAAGTCCGCCGATAGTGATACCGAGAAGATCCAGATTGCCTCTCAAATCCGGGAATATCTCCAAGCTTTTCTAAGACTGCTGCGGCGCTATGTTGGGCGAGCTCCGGCAGAGGATAGTGATGAGAAGGAGATTGAGATGTTCAAGGCTCGCATTTCAATGTCCAAGAGCATTATTCTTGCTGGTGTGGACTCGGCTCTTGCTATTGGACGACTGTCGATTATGTCTCAGAGACCGCCATGGGATGATATCCTCCCCATTTTGACGGATTGTCATCGACTCCTCACGAGTATCGAAGCTACGGGTGCAGATGGTTCAGATACATCTCTGACAGAAAGCATCGGTGCTGCACTCGTCAAACTCTCTAACCTCTTCTGGTCTCGTTACATCAAGGAGAAAGAGGCTGGTCAGGGCTATCGTGAGCTTCTACCCCTCTTGAAGCAGTCGACTCAGTTGCTGTCTTCTTGCTCGCCCAGTCACCGAGCTACCGCATTCGCCGCTCTTAAGTTTGAGAGGACTGCACATCTGTACCTGGATGGCCACAAGTTTGATGATTCTGAACACGCCTTTAGGTCCTCTATTTCAGAATACATCAATGCGGGCACTCTTGAAGAGATTGCCAAAGGCAACGCAGAAGCCAGCCCTAGCATGCTGAATTATGACCCCCAGAGTCCTGAATTCATGCTCAGCCGCGTTCTTTCTGCCTTTTTGAAAACGAAACTACGAAAGAAGGCTAAATCTAAATCTGTCTACGATGATGAGGAACTGGAACCAAGGCGAAGAGGCATGCTCCTCGAATGGCAGATGGGCCTTCTTTGTGATCTCCATGGCTATTCCGCGAGTGAGGAAGACTTTCAATCAATTCTCAGCCCGGTTGTATCCAGTACTCTCGACATTTACTCCGCCGACCACCACCCCATTCGACACGGCCGAGTTATCATCTCTGCTCTTCGTTTCCTGTTAGAACACCCCAATGCCATGAATGTTGATCTGACGGCAAGACTCATGGAAGAAGGAACCGAAGCCCTCAAGTGCGATAAGGGAGTCGGTCAGGACACAGACTTGGCCCCATTCGCAACACACATCACAAACTCTCTCCGCGTTATCATTGGCTTCCATCACGGCAAGATGGATGCAGGTGAACTCGACGATACCCTTTCATCTTGGTTCTCCATGGTTCGCCAATGCCCCGACTCTAAATCGTTGCTTCTTTGCGTCACAGATACCGAGTACTGGGTGCTTCAGCTAAAGGCTTTGGTTGACTACACTGAAATCCACGGCCTTTGGAAAGCTCAGCTCTCGGCCCTTGAGTTGATTCTCCATACAGCAGAGCTCTTGCAATCTGGTGATCTGTCGGATGGAATTGTCATTCTTGCTCGACTGGTGCTGCAGCACTGTCGCCTTGGTCATTGTCAGAAGGCTGGGGATTTGCTCGGGCGTGGCGAGAAGTATCTTGCTCAACATGAAGTTTCCTTGCTGGCGACTATTTCGTACAAACTTGCTCGAGTTGAGTATCTTCTCGAGACGGGGGAGATTGAGAAAGCAGCTGCCAGTCTTTCTGCAACTAGGATCCTCTATCAGAAGGGTCAGAGCTCAGATGAGCTGAGCAATTTGTCTGTTCTGTCAAAGATCTCATGGGAACGGTTGATTGCAGATGCGGCATTTGTTCAGTCACGGCTGTCGACTGCCCAGGGCTCCATGACCAATGCTTTGTACTTTGCTAAGCTGTCCGTGAGACTCAATTGCCGGATCTGGGCGAAAGTTGAAAAGCTGGCTCAAAGGAAACAAGGTCGATCACTTCCTTCCAATGGAGGCTCAGATGTCGAGGCTGTTGCCGAGGGTGTAGCTAAGCTTGATCTCTCTCAGAACGGGCCCTCGCCTGATGCATCTGTCAGTTATATCCAGGGAGCTCCGTTCTGGCCACACCTGGGATCCCATCACACCTGCCTGCTGAATCTAGCAACTTTGTCCGCCCATCATGGTCTGTTCCAAGACGCCATTTACTATGGCGAGCAGGCTTTGAAGATTGATAGGACACTGGATGCTAATGTACGACTTGTTGCTGCACAAACTCAGCTTGGCTGTTACTGGATTCTTGGCGGCCATTTGAGCGAGGGACAAGATCTTCTTGCCGCGGCTTCTGAAGCGTCGAAGCAACTTCAAACGAGCATTGAGACTGTTTCCTTGCATATGGCTCTCGCTTCGCTTTATCGGATGCAAGGACAGCATGAGAAAGCGCTTCGTCTGCTTCAGGAAGCGGAGAAGGCTATTACTTCTGTTACTTCTTCTGATACAGTTAGCAGCTCCGAAGGTCCGAATGTTGCTGCTCTTGAGGAAAAGATGGCAAAGTTGCAAGTGCGCAGCAGTAGACGAACAGCATCGACTACTACCGCTGCTGTTGCTGCACCTGTGCGGCGCACTCGAGCGACTAGCTCGGCTGCTGCATCTCGGACTTCGAAGAAGACATCTACTACCAAGACACCAATGCCGGAAGTCCAATCCAACTCCCTCCTCCGATTGAAGGGCGATGTTCTTCGACAGCAAGCTGATTGCTTGCGTGCCCTTCGCGACTTTGACCGCTCTGCGCAAACCCTGGCTGAAGCCCGACAATGCGCAATTGCTCGTGAGAGCAAAGTCTCCATCGAAATTGGCGAAAGCGAACACCTTCTCGCTGACGCTATCCGCCATTTCGCCAGCCACGCCGTTTATTGCGTTCTTCCCGAATCGACTATTTCCCTTCCATCGCTCACGTCCCCAGTCAAGGGGGGCGACGAGCCAGCACCGCAACCTGCGAAGCCTACAGCCTCAAAGAGAACTCGCGCCCCGGCCAAGACTACGCGGTCCAAGGCGCAGAAGGCCAGCGAGGACTTTTCCATTATGCTTGCCAAAGCGAGCGAGTGTCTGACGAGTGTCTTTGCTGATACCACTGTTCTTGGTTCGACTGTGGAGAGTCACGCTGCGTCTCGTCTTATGAGTCGGATTTCTATGCTTTCGCATGCTACTACCCCAGGAGGGCCTGCTACCTGGGCGCAATCGCCTGCGAATATGAATGGTGAGTGGACAAAAGACAAGAATTATTTGAAAGTTACATGCTAATGGGTACATTGCTTTTTTTTTTTTTTAGAAATCGGTCGTGTTGGGGCATTTGCTCGAGAACGCATGGCCATCGACTTTGACCGACAATTGGCTGACTTTGCCGATCCACTGTTGTGGCCAACTACTTCACCGACGACCATCGAAATGAACGAAGATATTTGCACCAACTTCACCGAGAACTACGTCGATATTCTGCCTGAAAACTGGAACGTTCTCTCTCTTTCATTAAGCGCAGACCAAACCGAGTTTGTCGTCTCACGATTGCAAAAGGATCGCTCTCCATTCCTCCTTCGACTTCCCCTGCGAAGAGGAACTTCGGACGATGATGAAGAGGAGCAGTTTACTTTCGAAGATGGCAAAGAGGAAATGCAAGAGCTTATCAAGCTGGCTAATCAAAGTGCGCACGCTGCGAAAGCCCAGACTAATAAGCAAATGAAGAAGGACTGGTGGAAGAATCGCGAAGCCCTTGATTCTCGCATGGAGAGTCTCCTTCAGAACATAGAGAATGTCTGGTTTGGCGGGTTCCGGGGTATTTTCTCGCCGCTTGCGCGCGATGGTGATGCTTTTGCGAGATTCGCGACTGCTTTCCAGGGTATTCTGGATAAGCATCTGCCGTCTCGTCAGAAGGGGGGTAAAGCTTCCTCGCCCCGTCTGACGCTGCATCAGAACGTCGTGGAATTGTTTATTGGTCTTCGCGATCTGGAAGCGCAGGAGGAGCCTGAAGATATCTTGATGGATCTGCTTTACTTTGTTGTGGACATTCTTCAATTCCAGGGTGAACGCAATGCCTATGATGAGATTGACTTTGACATGATGGTCGTCGATACTCTGGATGCGTTGCGAGGGTACCAGGAAGCTGCGCGAGAGGAACTCGCTACTCGTTCGCCTAGCCACACGGTCCTTGTCCTCGACAAAGCATTGCATCTGTTCCCCTGGGAATCACTTCCTTGTCTGCAAGGCTTCCCCGTTTGCCGCGTCCCATCGCTCGAGTGTCTCCGCGATCGAGTGCTCAAATTCGGGAAATCCCACTCTGGCACTGTCATCAAGCGTACGTCGGGCTCATACCTGCTCAACCCGACGGGCGATCTGCGCACGACACAGGCTACCTTTGAAGGGGATCTATCCAAACTGGATTCCTGGACGGGAATGACCAACCGCGAACCATCCGAAGATGAATTCCGCGCCTGCCTGGAAACAAAGGATCTATTCCTGTACTTCGGTCACGGCAGTGGCGCGCAGTACATCCGCGGCCGTACCGTCAAGCGGTTGACGAAGTGTGCTGTTGCCTTTTTGATGGGTTGCAGTAGTGGTACACTCACCGAGGCGGGCGAGTATGAGCCCTACGGTACGCCGATGAATTATCTTCAGGCGGGTAGTCCGGCACTCGTTGCGACGTTGTGGGACGTGACTGATAAAGATATTGATCGGTTTGCGACGTCTACGTTTGATACGTGGGGTTTGGTGGAGAAGGAGAAGAAGGGGAAGTCTTCGACTGCCAGGAGTGGGGATGATGCTGGTTTGGATACGGCTGTTGCTGGGGCGAGAGCTTCTTGTGTGTTGAAGTATTTGAATGGTGCTGCGCCGGTGGTGTATGGTGTTCCGGTGTTTTTGGATTGATGAATGTTGTTCTCTGTGTATATTTTTTTGTGGTGTGGTTATCTTTTTGGTTCATGGATATGGGCGGTTCGAGGATTGGCCTTTTTACTTTCTGATACATACCCATGTCCATACTTTTGTTATTGCAGCTATTTGTATGTCTATCAATCATGCTTGCTTCGAGTATCTCGACTATCAATAGCCTCCTACTAAGAGAATGCGGGATCTAACTCGTTATAACAACAATGATCCTCTCCTGTATCGCCCCGCTAAAAGCGGCAATACAATCCGGCTTAAGGTGGAGCTTCCCCTCATGCGGGACAAAAAACCCCGCGCAAAAAACGTCAGTCGTCCAGCTCCTCCTATTTATCTTTTATTCTCTTCCTTCCCCCTATCATCCCTCCACATAAATCCCCTCTACTCTACCCATCATGTCCGGCGTCACTGAAAAGGCTCGTATCGCCTCCTTCGGCGGCAAGCTTCTCAAGCTCAGTCACAATGCCACCACCACCCGCTGCGAAATGTCCTTCAACTTGTACCTGCCGCCCGGTGCTGTGGACAGCAGCGCCACCGGCAAGGTCCCCGTGTTGATTTATCTGTCTGGATTGACCTGCACGGCGGAGAATTGCTCCGAGAAGGGCTTTTTCCAGCATGGTGCTAGTCAGAAGGGTATTGCTGTTTTGTATCCGGATACTAGTCCTCGTATGTGAATTGCTACCTACTCAGTGGTATCCATTGGAAGGGAAATTGGCGTGTGGTTTTGTGCTATCGTTGGCTAATCTGTTAATAGGCGGCTTGAACATCGAGGGTGAGAACGATGCTTATGACTTTGGTTCTGGTGCGGGTTTCTACGTCGATGCTACCAAGGCCCCCTACAACGAGGGCTATAATATGTACAGCTATGTTACTGAGGAATTGCCGGAGGTTGTCTTCAAGGCTTTCCCGCAGTTGGATGCTAGTAGGGTTAGCATTACTGGTCACAGCATGGGTGGTCATGGTGCTCTTTCTCTGGTGAGTAATCTCTATAGATTGTTCTGTTCTTGTTTGAACCACTTGTCTTTTTTGTCGACGAGAGTCTATTGGTGTGAACCGTCCTGCTTCCTGCAACCATTCTAACAAATTCATCCAGTTCCTCCGCAACCCCGGCAAGTACAAGTCCGTCTCGGCCTTTGCCCCGATCACCAACCCAATCAACTGCCCCTGGGGCCAGAAGGCATTCAAGGGCTACTTCGGCGAAGACCAACAGGAGAAGTGGAAGGAGCACGATTCCACCGAGCTCCTGAAGAAATGGAGCGGTCCTGAGCTGGATATTCTGATTGACGTGGTAAGCATAGCAACTCCCCCCTCCCCCATTCCATTCTTTTCCTTTTTCCCTTTTGCTTTCATTCCACCCCCAATCACTCCCTACAAACAAGATCTAATTAAGCTAACTAAATCACCACCAGGGCACCGGCGACAACTTCTACAAGCAAGGCCAACTCCTGCCCGAGAACTTCCAAGCCGCTGCCGACGCAGCCGGCCACAAGGGTGTTAACATCCGCTACCAGCCTGATTACGATCACTCATATTACACGATGGCCACTTTTGCGGATGACCATATCGAGCATGCTGCCAAGTATCTCAAATAGTGTGTGACCACCCACCTCCTCCTTCTCCTCTTGTTTCTTTTCTTTTTTGCTGGTTTGAGTGGGTGTATAGACGGGATACCACCACATCACACCTGGGATACACATACACCCGGACTTGGGTGTAAGAGGTGTGCCCTTGAAAGTTGAACTTGGTTGGCACTATTCATTGGAATGGATTCTGATTCTTGTTGATTTTGCTTCAAGTGGGCGCCAACACGTTATCAAGTCGGTGATATGAAATGATCTGGTGTGATTGATTGATTGATACGAAAATATTGGGACGATAGATGGGATTGGATTGGAAGGGATTGGTGGGATTTGCGATGATAGGAATGAATGAAATAACGTCTTATATCGATATTACATAGTCCCTTGGCTGGGTATTTACTTAAGTGACTGGGTGATCACATTCATCCTCGTAGACTGAGGAAAGATCTGTTCATTCAAATCTACTTCATCCAGGCTAGCTAGTTAACCACCTAGCAAAAGGCCATGTCAAATACCACCTTCCTCGTCTGCAATCCAGATCAGGAAAAAGACCAACATGAAAAGATGGAAACGCCCGCGATGCGATGCGAATACGCCACAGGAGTAGAGAATAAAACGCAGACAGACACGCTATGTACTCGAGATGATGTTAAGAAGATGGGTACACTTTTTTCTTAAAGTTCTTGAATCTTGATTTTTATTCCAATCCATCTTTTTTGTTTGTTCTTTTTTTGGTTGTTATTGGGACATGTCGGGGAGGAATGGTACGGGTATGGTATCCATGAGAAGAGGGCACAGATGAAACTATAGATGGCATGAATTTGGGGGGGGGGGCTTTTTTCGGGCAGCCTGCCCTGCCCTGCCCGGGCGACGGAGTGGCTCTCGTCATCATACCTCAGGTCAGGCTGGGTCAGATCTGGACGGCGCGAGGATAGACATCACCTCGTTACTCGGTCTCGTCAAAATAGAAATATGATATGGCATGGGGGAATCTAAAAAGCAGAAGAGAAGGGAAATGACGATGGTCGTGGATGAGGAGGGAGGAGGGGGGCGGTTATGCGCTCAATCGCTGGATGAATGACTGCATAGTAAAGCGAAGTTAGTATTACAGATAGTTCACTTAGACGCTAGGATAGTCCGTCTTACCGGGAAGAATTGCCGGAATCCCTTCATGTCCAGCCGGCTGAGTGCCGTCAAGAACTCTTCAATCAGGTCGCCGCCCATGCCCATGCCGGGCAGCTCCTGAGTCCGCAAGTATTCAACATATTCCATACCCGTCTTGAGGTAGATTGTGCGTTGCAAGGAACCCGCCTCGGCAAGAACTTGCTTGGCAAGTGCATCTTTAGAGTTGAAGGATGGGGTGGTAGGGAGAGCCCAACACAGGGGCGAGAAGCGGCTGATCATGAATCCGCCAAATCCAGGGAGGGCCGCTTGCGTGGGTGCGGCGCCGTTAGTAGCTCCGGGGGCAATGTCTGGTCCGCCCCAGGCGCTACCCATCCTCGAAAGAACGGAGAAGGCCATCTTGGCGGTCGTAAAGTCGTCAATATCCTTGGCAAAGTGCTCGATGGTGGTAATGACGGATTCGAAAATAGGTTGGTTTCCTAAAAATAGTCAGACACGCACCCTACATGGCAAAGGAGACCATCGCGCGACTTACTCTCGCTAATTATCACAGCTCCGAGATCATTGTTCAATACAGCAAGCAGGAAGTTCAAATATTCACGCTTGAGTTCAGCCAGTTGAATTTCATCATCGGTACCAGTTGTAGGGTCCGCAAGACTTGAGAAGACGCGCTGCAGGAAGGGGGTCAAGAGTGTGTCGAGAATACTGTAAATCTCGCCCTTGAACCCGAAGATCACCTGGTCCAAAAGACGCAGGAAAAGTGCCATCTCATCTCGAGACGAGGTCTGAGTCAGGAGCCCATCAATCCAGCGCGGGAGCTGGGGCAAGATGCGAGCACCTAGCACGCTAATGAGCTTCGAGAAGGCGAAACGAGCGGCAGTGCGGATGTTGAACGACATTTTGAGAGACTCCAATGATACTAGGGTCGCCTCTGCCACCTGGCAGAAACACTCAGAGACCTCTGGCGCGGGCACGTTGACCGGGACACTGCTGGCAGGAGCAAGAGTTCCCAAGGCCATGATATCGTGGTGAATCTGGAGTAAGGCACGTTCATCGTTGGCCTTGGCAGCTGCGAGATTGCGTTCCATATCGGCGAAGATAGGATTGACAACCGCCTGGATGTAGAGGACCTGCTTGTCCACAGGCACGCTGCCGGTCGAGCAGATAACGCCGACCGCCTCGAAGAGGTACAACTGGCTGTTGAAAACGGCATCTGCGGAGCCCTCGTGGTCCTCGGAAGACATCTCATCACCATCTTCGCCTTCAGAAGGCAGCTCAGCTTGGATCACCAAGAGATCGCCCAAAGCCTCGACGACGGTTTGCGCCACATTGCCAATGAGGCCCCGCAGCTGCTTCACTAACCGCTGGAACAGGTACCACGAGCGAGTCTTCACTTTGCGGTTCGTATGGTGGACAAGTTGTAGGAAACTCTCCAGAACGCCGGGAATGAGCTGCGCGTGGTGCTGGAAGAAGGAGTTGTAGCGAACGCAAATCTCCATGTATTGGAGCTGTGTGGCAGGGTGGGTGAAAGATCGAATGTCAGACTCGACCATTCCAAGCATCATCTCAATGAGACGATTTGCAGCAGGGCCAGTGGGCGCACCCTTTGCGTACAGACCACCGGCCTTGACAGCTAGGTCACCGAAAAGGAACATCTCATGCAGAGCGAGATCCAGGTCTCGCCAGTCAATTTGACCGCCAGAGGCACGCAAGTTCTCGAATGTTGTTCCCACCACTTCGGAGATAGCGTCGATGTATAACTGTTCGTCTGCAGAGGCAATGATCTGCTGCAGAACACCCAATCTCTTGCGCAGCTCCTGGAATTCTGCCTCGTCGGTCTGCTCATCCTCGTCGCCCCAGTTGGAGGTTTCATCGTAACGCATCTTCGCGACAATCGCCTTCAGGATTGGCAGAAGGATCGCCTTGTTCCGAGCTTCCAAGGAAGGGTCTGTCTTGGCAACCTTTCGGATGTAAGTGAGCATGTCGTTGACACAAGGAATCACAGTCGAGCAGACTTCGTCGTATTCGTCCGAGAAGAAGCGCAAGATGTGAGGCAGGAAAACCTGGAGAAGATCGTTTGCCTTGTCTTTGACAGAGCCAGAGTCGGTCTCGAGTACCCGCACAATATCCATCACGGTAATATTCACAAGCTTGGCGACAGTCTCGGCCAGGTCGGTATCGTACTTGAAGGTGAATCGGTTCTCGCGCAATGGGGGGCTGTTTGAGAGCTGAGTGACGATCGAGTCAAGGTTTAGGAAGATGATCATTTCAATCTTGTCCGCGGGCTTCATCTTCTTGCCGATGATCTCGGTGAAGACATCCACGGCAGCATCCCGGACCCGCTGCTCGCCCTCGCGCAATTCCTGCTTCTTCGCCCGGCCCAGCTGCTGGAATAGAAGGTCCAACATTGCTTGGTTCACCACCAATCCAATATCAATCCAGCTGACCCAGCTACCCACGGCCTTCAGACACATCTCGACCACAGTGTCATCCGCGTCCCGCCATGCCGACAAAATCTCCTGCCACGAGCTGGCGATCTTCTGCATGTCCCGTTCACGGATCAAATCCTTCAGACCGTTCGCCTTGTCCTGCTCTCCGCGCGATCTCGACACCAAAACATCGCCAATTTCCTCGTGGATCGAGTTCACCACCCGCAAATAAAACACGATTCCGAGTGCGTTGTCGCGGGCCGAGCTCGCCGAGCTTTTATAGGTGAGGCTTAAGAGGTCGTCGAAACAGCTCTCCCAACCATTGGCGTAGAGTGCGGAAAAGAGGAAAGTGATGGTCTGTGCAATTTTGTTCTGGATGTAAGGTGCATCGGGCGCGGCGGTGGCATTAGGGCCGTACACATTCCGGATGTAGGACATCAATCCATCCCGCACGACGGCCAGCGAGGCCAGATCGATGAGACCGGTCTGGGCGGCACTATTGACAATTTCCAAGCTCGCATGTCGCACGATTTCGGGCTGTGGGGGGGATTTGGTGAAGAGACTGAGGCAGACTGGCCATCCGGAGGGATCGGAGCGGAGTTGATTGAGATAGTCGAATGCTTGTTGCTTTAGGGCTTGGTCGGAGGACGGATTCCAGGCGATCTCAATGGCATTTGCTACCTGGAGAGCGGACATTGTCAATGGTTCATTCGGGGTGCAAGAAATCATGACCTCGGAGAGGAGGGGCGGGATGCGGTGACGGTGGACGGTGGGGGGGAGGAGGAGGAGGGGTCATGAATGAAGAATGTTGGGCATGGCTGGTAAATAACCAGACACAAATGGCAGACTCACCTGTTCTTCCATCTTCGACCAGCCGAGCTCCTTTTTATCAGAGCGTGGGGGGGGAGAAGAAGGGAGGGGGGAGGGAAGACAGTCGATGGAGAGGTTGTGGTGGTTCAAAATTGTTTTTCAGTGGAGGAAGAGTCCTTCCATGGTATCGTAATCGAATTTCCGTGCCTGGGGGTTCGCCCTCGCTTGCACCACGTCGACAGGGAGAGTCTTGGAGGATGAAAGATTCAAAGTGAGAGGGAATTAGAGGGGATAGAGAGAAGGTGAATAATGACCAAGTATCTGAGATAGTTTGATCTCAAGGAGGTTTGGAGAATTCCAAGTATCCTAATAAGGTAAGTGGCAGCGTGTTCTCCGATCAGTACCCAACCACAGCGTCATACCACACACAGCACCCGAATGTCTACTCAGGAAGTGGGAGAATCTGGGGGGATATTCTTGATCTAGACCTCATTTTCTTGCGTGATCTTATACATACATAGTATCCTTATTGATAGCTTCGTTCTCATAGCAGAATAATCCAAAATCTCGAGCAAACTGCACGATTCTTCCCAGTATGGCTCCTATAGGCTGAATAGCTCCTAAAATGGACCCACCTCTATATGAGAAGCTGCAAGATAATTCAAGAATCGGGAAATAGCATTTAGATATAGACCACGTGTGACTAGTCTGGGCTATATATCTATTAAAAGCTGCAGTGAGCTTCAAACCGAATGTAGTGGAATCTAATCGTTATGTTCGGCTGTTTGGCTCACTAGAGAGTAGCGAGCATATAATACAGTTTCTGCAAGAAACTCTAACAGATAAGCGATATAAAAACAGACACAAAGAAGTGTAAATACAAGATTCCAACCACCAAGCAGGCAACTGAAAAACGAAAAAAAAAAAATATATATATACTAGGACCCAAGGAATATACTAGGACCCAAGGAACAATATAGACAAAGGTTCTTCCTCTATTAGGCAGCTCCAAGAAGCTTCCTTGCTTCTTTATCACGTTGGAATTATCATGTCTTTCCGAGCGGTCTCTTCTTCAAAAACTGTAGAATCAAACCACTGGCCCTCAAACTACGTACTAACTCCCTGATACTGAGGTACACACTTGGTCTGTCGGAGATTTCTTGTCCGAACACCCACAACAATCATCGTAAGAGCCGCAAAGACTTCCGGAAGAAACATAAGGACGACGCGAACAGCAAGCGATCCATAAATCGGACTGAGATCTCTTTTCTGGGTGAAAACAGAAACAATTCCATAAATAACCCGCACACCGAGGAAGACAAGGGCAACAAAGGCACCTTGGATGAGCTATAGAGACTGTTATTAGCCACAACTTAAAAAGCCAGACATTCTTCGGGAAAACTCACAGCAGTACCCCCATGATACCCAGGAGAACCCTTCAATCCTCTGCTAGGAAGCAAAGAGAACAGCGACCAAAATACCTGGAAAGCCCAGGTCACGGCAATCAAAACCGTACCAACTTTCCACTGCGTATAACTACCCGACTTGGGATCTCCTTCGAAGATATTCAGAGAGCTCGTTATTGTGAGAGAGAGTGCAACAATCATAAGACCTGAAGTCCCGGCGACAACAGTCCAGCCGAGGATTCGACTATAAGATGGGTTGCGGTAGGCTCGTCTGTATCACGACCATTTATGGATCAGCCTATGAATAAACTGGACGGATGGAGATGTAGTTAAAACACACCCTTCGTGAACTAATCCATCTACCGCGAGAATCAAAGGTGTGAGTCCCACGCTTTGGATGATGTTGGCAGGTAGTCCATCGCTATCGTGAATACCAAGTATCCCTCCGATGATCCGCGCGAGGCAAAAGACGCTGAGGTAGTACCAGGGAAGGAAACCTGACCATCGATGGGTGAGGAAAATGTAGATGACGATTGGAGCTAACAGGAGGTAGACCGCGAGGTCGGCTGGGAAGATTCCGTTCATCTCCGTCGTACTGATGGTGTGAACTTGAAGAAGAGAAAGATTGGACCAAGAATTGCAGTCAAAATCAAAAGCACGCTTTGAATTGAAATAGATTGAGAGGGCAAGTCTTCATCTTTCCCTGGGGTTGAAGACCATTTATAGCATCTTCACGACGCGTCCTCCCCAAAGAATATAAAATAACCATACTTCCGAATCCGGAATACTCCTCGGTGAGATTCAGCACATTGATCTGCGCCACAGTAGCTAATTTGCGAAACTACTATCAAACCTAAAATTCTTCCCCCGGGCCCCAAGACATGCATTATTCGTAAGATGCGGTATAGGGGTTTGGGGGCCAAATTGGGGGCTGAAAAAGCTCAGCCTTAAGGTGCAAGAAGACAGTCTAGTGCGGAACAAAATCGCGATCAACCCCCCTAAAAGGCAAAGACTTCGAGAACTTGAACCAATCAATACTGTACTAATTTCTTCTTTAGCCTCTAGCGGACGCGTCAGCAGCTTGAGCTAAGCATTTTTTCCTCCATTTACTTGGGTTTTAAAATGCAGACCGACCCATTTTTCCTTTGCCCCTCCCATTAATCAAGCTTTCCTGTCCGATCAGATTACCCTTCTGGGTATCGTGTGCTGTTTCACCCCGTGCTCACTGCTGTACGATGGTCTACAGAGGAAAACCCAGTCCTGGTTGCGCCCTATGCCGGGCGAGACGATTATTAGTACGTACGAGAAAAGTCGCTACTACCATAAGATACTTGCTGACAGTCCACAGTGCGATCGGCGTCGCCCCTCATGCTCCCAATGCTTGCGAGTAAATCGCGAGTGTTCGGGGTACCAGGATCTAGAAGCGCTTCGCATCCATGATCAAAGTAAAGAAATTGCAGCCAAGGCTCAAGCTCAAGCTCAGTCTAAGGCTCGCCGCAGCGTACGAAATTCCACAACACCTCCTGTTACAGTCCAACAATCGGCGGCATTGTCCGATTCCTTACCCCCCGCTGTTCCATCTTCAATGGATGAGCAAGCCATAACTTATACATTCAAGCGCTATGTGGGCACTACACAAAGTCGTGGCTTGCTCTCGTATCTGCCACTGTTATTAAGCGAGGACCCCTCTCCTGCGCTGCAAGCCACGATCAGAGCCGTAGGGCTGGCGGGCATGGCGAGGGCTCTTTCGTTACCGAAGCTGAAATATTCCGCCGGACTGGCGTATAGCACGGGGCTGCTTGCGACTAACCGGGCGTTGCAAGATCTTGCAGTGGCTACGAGAGATTCTACTCTAGCAGCTGTTGTGATGCTTAGCACGTATGAGGTGCGATTGATGTCCATTATGAGTTGTTTGGGTTTTTTTCCAAGCTAATCGGGGAATAGATGATAACATGCGAAGGATCAAAAGGTGGCCACGACTTCATGAGAGGCTGGATAAACCATGTCCAAGGATCAGCGAAGCTCCTCGAGCTACGAGGCACGGAACAAATGAAATCCCCAACTGGCCTGGCCTTGTTCACCCTCGTTCGGAATCAAATCGTATGTACAACTACAGACTCCCAGATTTCTCACATCCCATTCTAATAAAACAAAATCCAGGCATTCAGCGACATATTCTGCAGACAACCCAGCTCCCCCGAAATCGCGAGTCTATCCCTCGTCGCAAAAGCCCGTCGGGACAGTGATTCGCAAACAATCGAAGATTTCTTCGACATGCTAGCTGAATTAGCCGATCTCTCCATCGAAAGCGACAAAGTATTCACCGAAGAATATCCATCTGCAGACCCGATTCGGATAATCAGGAAAGCACTTCATCTCGATACAGACCTGTTGTCGTGGTCGCTATCGATCAATTCTTCTTGGAGGTATACGACCATCGAAACACCCGTTATCAACAACACCAACGAGCATAAACCTTACTCCTTCTACCATGGCAACAGATACCACATCTACCCAAACATCGAACTCGCCTCAATGTGGAATAACTATCATCAAGCACGCATCATCATACACGGGATAATTCAGTCGATGTGCGAGCATCTCTTGGAGTTAGATACTGCACACGGCTGCCGACAAACTCTCATCCAGTCTATTGCGACCAGCAAGCAAATGATAGATGATATCTGCGCTAGCGTACCCTACTATTTTACCTCAGGCGAGACAGGTGTCGGGGGATTACTGCGGCTCTCATGGCCATTATTCATTGCGGCGGATAGTTCTGTCTCTACACCTGTCGAGAGGGAGTGGCTCCGGCAGACACTGGAGAAGATTGCGGAAATTACTGGTGCTCAACAGGCTCTTACTATGGCGCAGTTTTTGAGAAAAGGGTGGGCAGTTCCTTTTATTCCGGGGAATGCGGGTAGGAGGAGGATTCCATTTAGAGGATGAGTCTAGACAAAAGGGATTTTTAGTTGTATACGACAGAGAATATGCATCCACTAAAACAGAGATTTGAATCTGCTAAGAAAAAGACTAGATACACCGAGATCGAAAATAATAACAAATCTGTAACTAAACGCCCATCATACCCTCGACCCAACACCTAATTACCAATCGCAAAAGCCGTTTATATCCTGCACCATCACTATCAGCACAATCATCTCAACAAAAATCTTCCAGTCATCATACCTTCATCTTCATCCTCATCCCGAAGATACCCCCATAGGCCTCGGCTGTCCCATCTCATGCCGCCCCTGTGGTCCAGAGCGCTGATTCGCATAACCATCCGCAACAGGTCGTGGTGCATGTGCATTCTCAAATTGAGACTTTGCACGGTCCGATTTTCTCTTCTTGCTGATGAGGAAGGGGAGTAGGAGGCACATTATAGCTTTTCTTGTGTGAAGAAGTTTGTTGGTTAAGATCTGATTGTTGAGCCGGGGTGTTGTTTTATGGTAACAAGAATGGTTATTTAAGGGAAAGGTTATAAGGGAGGAATTGTATCAATGCTCAGAGTTGGTGATACAGATTCGAAGATAGAATGATGGATTTAAAAAGAAAAAAAAATGAAAGACATAGGAAGCGTACAACCCTTTTATATCCACTCACTACCTACCTAGGTCGATCTCTCTCATCGACTCCCATCAAAAAATAATCCCAAAACAATAAGCATCGCATCTCAAGCCCCTATTTCCTACGACTCAGCCTTAATCACTATTCCAAATGCTTAGCCAACCTCATCAGTCCCACTCCAATCAAAAAAGGCGACCCAGGGATAGCATGTATGAGGGAAACTCAGTCTAACCTAATCGGGTAATGACTTCGGTGGCTTCGACGAAGATCCACTCCATGTACATGCGGTGTCAGCCGCAGAGGTGGATTCATGGACGATCTAAAGAGGTAGTTTCTGCGATTGAGGCGGTACAGCTTGAAGATTTTACTGTTTGGGGTTAGAGGGGTGGGTTGTATGACAGCCCTGAGGTAGTTGTGGCCTTAGTACTATCTCCGGGCGAGAACTCTCCTTACAGCTTACGCACGTAAGAGTATCATCCATATTAGTAAGGGCTGCCAACCAAATAGCTAAGATGAGTTTGAGCAACTAAGTAAATGGGCAAGTGGGATTTTATCTGTCCAATGTCCATTTAAAATTTTTCATTTGTGGTAACTTATAGTGGCTGGATTGTCGGCCTGGAAAAGTATACGTTCTACTAAGCAGACACAGTCGCCCAGATCTTATACTTCAGCTCTAGGTGACTCCAGGTATCTTAAAGGTTTAGAAGCCCATCCCAAATAAAATAGGTTCCCTATGTACATCGAAGCTTACCACCGTGACCAGTTCCTATCCACAAAAGTACACCTTTAAATCATGTCGAAAATCATTCATAAAAAAACCCCCAAGTAAGTCTAATTACATCATTCCTTTATCTACTCCTTCACAACCCCCTCCAAAACCCTCTTCTCCATAGCCTCAAACCCCTCAACCGCCTTCCCATACAACTCAAACACACCCCTCTGATACCCCTCCGCAATCTTCTCCACAAACTCCTCCTCCCTCCAGCGCTCCCCAATCAAATTCTCAAATGTCTGACCCTCAGCCCTCTCAATCCCCCAAACAGCCTTATAAGCCGCACCAAGCGCACACGCATTATCGCCGATATCAAGCTTATACACGCCCTCTGCGCCGCCGAGGATTTCGCCCGCGATCTTCGCGATGGCTTTGTTCTTGGACCCGCCGCCGACGAGATACACGCGGCGCGGTTGAGCGGGAAGACCAGGGCCGGGGCTTTGGGTGAGGCCGCGCGAGCGCAGGCGGAGAGAGAGCATTTGGCTTTCGATAATGGCGCGGGCTTCGTCGGCGGGTGTTTTCCAGGTGGATGTTGTTTCGGTGAGGGTGGATGTTGTTGGGTTGTAGGTGAAGCGCCACTGGCCGGCGTGCAGGTTGGGGACGATTTCGGGGCGCGGGAAGAAGAGGCCTAGTTTCATTGGGTCTGTGGGGGATGTTTGGCCCATGGGTGGTGTGGAGAGGGCTGTTTCGTCGAAGTTGGACCATGGGTTGGTGGGTGTGTCGTTTAGACTGTCGTTGAGGGCGTCGCGGACGTGTTCGCGGGCGAGACCGCCGTTCTTGTAGCAGAGCATGAACATGTATAGACCGGCGGTGGTGGGGTGGTTGAAGAAGTGGGTGGCCGGGTCGGGCATGTAGTTCGGGGTGGACATGAGGAAGGTCGTGGATGTACCCAGGGATACCATGGCGTCGGATGGGCGCAATGGTAGCGCAAGGATAGTTGCTGGGTTGTCGCCCGTGGCTGGGATGACGGTGCAGTCTGCGCTGAAGCCGTAGCGCTGTTGATAGTACTGGTGGACTTGACCCAGGTGCAGTCCGCCATCTTCGTATACCTTGCCCAGTTTCTTCTTCAGGTCCTCGACATCGAACTTGCCAGAGCATAGCTTGAGGATTTGTTCATCGTAGGCGCCCTGCTTGATATTCCACAGGTTCATACCGCATACGTCGGAGATATCAAACGGTGCAACATGGCCAAGGAAGAGCGAGGCAATGAAGGAAGAGACCAGCGAGATTCTCACCGTCTTCTGATACACATCCGGGTATTTCCTCGTGAATCGAAGAATCTGAGGACCTGTGAATCTCTACTCATGATATCAGCATAACCAATTGACCAAAGTAAAATAAGAAAAGAACCTCTTACATGGTGCGCTTTACTCCCCGTCGCCTGCGCCAACTCCTCCGGACCCCCCAAGACCCCATCAAACTCATCACACTCCTTCTGGGTACTCGAATCCTGCCAATTCGGACTAAACGGATGCGAAAAAGCAGCCGGCAATTGCTCCTCCAACGACCTATCCGCATCAAGTTCCCGCAACAACCCCTCCGCCTCAGCACTCCAATAAACACTACCATGCTGCTGCCCGGCCCCGCTAATACCCTTCACCCGGCTAAAGTCCAGCCCTTGCTTGCGCAGACTCTCCAACACGGTATCCATCGCCTGCAGCCACAACGCGACCGGGGCGAAGACTTCATGCTCGGCTTCATTGGTCATGACGCCCTTTTTGATCGGGAATCCGGTGGAATCGGCATCGAAGTCGAATTTGGCAATGTATTCGACTTTGAGCTCGGAATTGACGGCTAGACCTTTGAGTTGTTGGGTTGAGAGGTCGAACCCGATGTAGAGGGGGGATTGGGATGCCATTGCGGGGTGACAGGACGGGGTCATCACAACCTGGCGAGGAGTGTAGGAGTATGTAGTAGTAGCTGCTCGTAGCTCGGTATGTGCTCAGGATTGTCTCGAACAAGCGTGATGAATGATAAATTTATCCCACGATTCTCTCCGCGGGGGTCAGTCGGTCGTAGTTATATACTCGAATTCAGAGCGGGGGGAGAAAAAAAGGAAGAATTCCAGAATTTATCCAGCTCGGGAAAAAAGAAACTGGACGAGCAAAGGGCAGGATGAGTCCGCAATGATGTAAACGGGTCCCCGCGAGGTTCCACTTGCTCTGGAGGGGAGTCGACTGGATAGGATCGTCATTCCTGTTGGATACTGCACTGTACACACCGAGAGACATCTTCGTTCAGATCATGTGGTCAGTATCGTGTATATCCATAATTATCAACAGGGGCCCACGATTAACCTTTCAAAAGATTTCCCATGCATGAATTTAGTTAGTAGCCCCTCGTCTAGAACGTAAACCGGGTAAATTGGACTTGAAGTCTGCTAAATTACTCGGTAGAATTACTCTGGTGGTTGCGGCCCCACTTTGTTTTTAGCCAGAACCCTGGGGTATGTAGACTTATGTATACAGTGGTAAAAATAGTGTCATCGGACATCTGTATTCCTGATTCTGATACTTCTATATCCACTCGTCGGTTTATATACAATACAGTATTCCGTTCGCTGAATATCGCCCTGACAAGTGGCGAGGAGTGAGGTTGGTGTGTGTTGGGGGGGTATCATTGCAGCTCCAACAACTGCCAATCAAGAGCATCTGAAATCTTTTGTCTTTCTTTTCGTCTTTCCAAAATGAAGTCTATTGCTTCTTCCGCAAAGCCGGATCCTCATGGCTGTGATCATGGTCATGATTGTGGTTGTGAGACCCGGGTGCACCACCATTGCCATTGCTCTCGGGCTCCGGGTTGGCCCCCGTGTCCTGGGAAACAAATTCCTCGGAGAAAGTGAGTTCTGCCTGCTCGGCAGGAATAAAGCGGATCTTTACGCGCTTCACGCCGCGGACCTTCTCGCCAACGGTCTTGCGGACGGCCTCCTCGACTACCCGGGACCGGATAATGGCCCACGCGCCGGGCACGGCCAATTCAATGTCCATGAGGTAGTTTTGTCCTGACTTCATGCCTTGGACATCACGGACGATGACCTGCTCGCCATCCTCAAGGGCCTTCAAAGCCTTGGTGGCGGCATTCTGCACTGTTGTCTTGATCTCGTCGTCCACGGTGGTATCTGCCAGTTCCAAGAGCGAGGTGACAGTATTACCCCAGCCGGCCTTGATGACCATGAGGGAAATCAGGAGACCGCCCACCGGGTCCAGCCAGGTGGCATCTTGGAAGAGGTAGCTCCCACCGATGGTGAACAGAGCAACGATACTTGTGAGGGAATCAACGCGGTGATGGACAGCGTTGGATGCGAGGACAGACGACTTGCGCTCTTTGGCAACCTTCATAGCTGTTGAACTGTCAATAAACAATAAAACAGAATTGGGTTTGTCCTCTGTGCTTGACACCACGCGACAATGGGGTAGTAACTTACTTGCATGGTACAACCACTCCTTAACCACGATCGAACCCGCGGCCAACCAGGCCGCATGAATGCTTGGACCCAACAACTCAATGCCATGGCTATGCGAATGCCCATGTCCATGTCCAAGGATGCCCGAGTGCGCCAGCGTTTCAGCCAGGCCGGGGTAACACTGCGCCAGCAGAACCTGGCCCGCATTGAGACCCATAAAGACACCACCGCAAAGCAGCAGACCACTCACTCCCAGCGCGCCAATGCTTTCCACCTTGCCGTATCCATTCGGGAACCGGTCACTAGGAGGCTTCAGCGACCAAGCAACAGTACCCAGGGTCAAAAAGTCGGAGACCAGATCGGTGAGCGCGTGATAGGCATCGGCGATGAGAGCTTGCGAATGAAAGACGTAGCCACCGATAAACTTGCCAATGGCCATGCATAGGTTGGCAAGAAGACCTATCCGTGTAATGCGCACACCTGCATCGTTCTTGTTGGTCGAGGTCAGGTATACATTATCGTGGTGATGGTGGTGGCCGTGGGAATGGCCATGGTGGCCGTGACCCCTAGTTTGCGTCATGGGAGGTGTTAAAAGAGCGCGACGAGAGGAACGGGGTCGACCATGGGATAGCCCGACGGCGGGACAGGCTTTTAATAAAGGAGCGGAGGAGGTCAGGACACGGGAGGAAGTTCGAAAGTAAGGGGGACGATTGGAGCGACAGGAAATTCCGAGGATGGAGGAGTGCAGGGAAGGACGAAGCCCGCACCGCAGGGGCTGCGTCAGCGGCATCACGGCCGCCTGTCTGGACTAGACGGACTAGTTCTTAGTTGGAGGCACGCGAGCACGAACACGAGTGGACAAGGTGTTCTCTTCGGGCTGTGTGCCCATGGCCTCGAACTAGGGAACAGGTTAAAAAAAGAAATTATTGGGGGGAGTTGTTCAGGGTAAAAAGGAAACTCGGAAGTCATTCGATTGTCCGATCATGTAATCCGGCCGGGGCATTTGGATTCCCAGTGCGCTGATGTTCTTCAACTATCCAATCGTGAGTTGGTGATTACAATCAGTATTCGAGCTGGATGATTCCTTAATAGCCAGCAATTTCTCATACTACAATATTATATGCCTCAAGACACATAGTTGATTATATTCCTTTTTCCTTTTTTTTTTTCTAAAAACCAATTTACCTCATCCCCTGTTCTCTGTTTTAAGCCCGTTACGATTCAGGGCCATTCTGCAGCATCATCGCCGGAACAAGGACCAGCCAAGACCAACTGCTACGCAATCCGCCCCGAAAAAAAAAAAAAAAAAAAGAGGAGCCCAAGAGATACCAAGAAAGATCAAGATTAACTAAGAGAGATCCGGAGTCTCCGCCGCTCTTAATATTGCCAAGCCTTCAAACTCCCCTCAGACCCTAGGATCCCTACAAGGCAACACTTAGTACACTCCCCCTCATCAACCCCTCCCGAGGATGCGTCCTCAATGACGACGCCTGCAATTCGAATCCCCTTCACGGGCCCATTACCTCCAGCCATTATCGTCCCCCAATCCGCCAGGACCATTGCGGGGGCGATCGACGCCGTGAGCGCCTTCTTCACGGCGTCACCATCCCTCCATCTCCGGGGCATCGACGTCGGTAGGAATACCCAGACCGTCCTCCTGACCGGTGCAGGTATCTCCGTCGCATCAGGTCTGTCCGACTACCGTGGAGACCAGGGCACCTATCGCCGAAACAATTCCTACCGGCCTATCTATTTCCACGAATTCACGACCCGCCATGAGTCGCGCAAGCGATACTGGGCGCGCAGTTTTGTCGGGTGGCCGGGGCTCGTGAAAGCGAAGCCCAATTCTACGCATTGGGCCATTCGGGATCTTGGGGCCAAGGGGTATATCAGCTCTGTGGTGACGCAGAATGTGGACTCGTTTCATTCCCTGGCTCATCCGGAATTGTCTACGCTGGAACTACATGGGTATTTGCGGTCTGTGGTCTGTACGAGCTGTCGCAATCAGTTCTCGAGACAGGAGTTTCAGGATTCATTGGAGAGGTTGAACCCGGCGTGGGCGGAGTTTCTGGCTCGTATGGTTGATGCTGGTGCTCTCGATACTGATAACCCAGAGGAGCAACGAAGGAAGGGATTGAAACTTAATCCTGATGGCGATGTTGACCTGGCCGAGGCACCATATTCGACATTTCGATATCCATCATGTCCAACCTGTTTGGAGATACCTCCCATTTTGAAAGACGGTACACGAGGGTATGTCGAAGTCGAACCCGATGGAGCTTGGCTGCCAACATCAACAGCTGGCATTCTGAAGCCAGCAGTGACCATGTTTGGTGAGAATATTGATCCAGCGGTTAAGATTGCAGCGGAAGAGGCTATTGATGATGCTGGGCGCTTGCTGGTGCTGGGCAGTAGTCTCGCGACATATTCTGCCTGGCGGCTCGTGGAACAAGCATATAAACGAGGCATGCCTATCGGTATTATCAATATTGGGGGCGTGCGCAATGAAGCCATGCTCTTTGGCCAACTGGGCTCGGCCCTAGAGGGGAGCAGCTTTGGTGCTCATGTTCGCTGCAGCCATCCCGCCCAGGCCATTCTCCCGATCGTGGTCTCGGGCCTATCGATGAATCACTTGTAACAATCCATAAAATAATCACTAGATGTAAACTGGTGCATACACCCGAAGAATATACACGAAGCAAGTCTCATCTCTCATTTGAGTGGAAAGACATCATAAATAGCAGCACTAAAAGTTACAATCTCTTGTTCCTACCCAACGCCAGCCAGACTTCCATCTCCCTACAGTAGTACATAAGCGGAATGACCGTAACTTTCCCGGCCCACTTCCTACGCGCGGGGCTCCTCCTTCATCAGCATGGAGCGTCTCAGGGATCCTGCAGCCCTCCCTTTCAAGTCCGCTTCAACACTGGTCTCCCCGGGTTCCTTTCTCTTCAATCCCAATTCCGCTAAACCCTCGGGGTTGCCCGCTTCCCGACCTCCTCACCGTCGCAACATGGACAAATCACAGCAACCCAGTTCCTTCCAGCAGCTGGAAAAGGTATGATCGTCCTGGAACCACCGCTCCCTTGTGGATGACAAGATACTGACTAGACCGGCTTGAACTTCCAGCTCGGAGAAGGCACTTATGCCACTGTACGTCGTTATCATCGCCGCTCCGCACTCTCAGCGGACGTCTCGCTGCTTCCCCTCCCTTCGGGCCGCTCTATACGCCTTTTCCCCCGCCCTCGTTCGTTCACCGCTGATAACAGGATGATTACAGGTCTTCAAAGGGCGCAATCGCCAGACAGGTGAGATGGTCGCGCTCAAGGAGATCCATCTAGACTCCGAGGAAGGCACACCATCGACCGCAATCCGCGAAATCTCCCTGATGAAGGAACTCAAGCACGAGAGCATCGTCTCCCTCTACGATGTGATCCACACCGAGAACAAGCTCATGCTCGTCTTCGAGTTCATGGACCGTGATCTGAAGCGGTACATGGATACCCGCGGTGACCGGGGCCAACTAGATCCCGCCACCATCAAGTCGTTCATGCACCAACTCCTCAAGGGCATCGCCTTCTGCCACGAAAACCGCGTCCTCCACCGAGACCTCAAGCCCCAGAATCTCCTCATCAACAAGAAGGGCCAGCTCAAGCTGGGCGATTTCGGTCTAGCCCGCGCCTTCGGCATCCCCGTCAACACCTTCTCCAATGAAGTCGTCACCCTCTGGTACCGCGCCCCAGACGTCCTCCTCGGCTCCCGCACCTACAACACCAGCATCGACATCTGGTCCGCCGGCTGCATCATGGCCGAGATGTACACCGGCCGTCCATTGTTCCCGGGTACCACCAACGAAGACCAGTTGGTGAAAATCTTCCGGCTCATGGGAACCCCCTCCGAGCGTTCTTGGCCCGGAATCTCGCAGCTCCCGGATTACAAGCCCACCTTCCATGTTTATGCGACTCAGGATCTGGGCGTACTCCTGCCGCAGATTGATCCCCTGGGTTTGGACCTGTTGAACCGTATGCTCCAGCTGCGTCCGGAGATGCGTATTAGTGCCGCCGATGCTCTCCAGCATCCCTGGTTCCATGATTTGCCCCAGGTTCAGGCGCAGTTACAGCAGCAGCAACAACAACAGCAGATGGCTGGTGGATATGGAGGTATCGTCCCACCTCAATCGGCGTACTAGATGGGGATTGATAGGGTGGATGTGGGATCGTTTCCAGTGTTGGAGCTGGTTAGCCGCGATTGCGCATAACGAGATGATGAGCTCGATTTAGATCAATTTGGAGAATGGGAGGATTCGGCGTTTTCTTTTTTTCTTCTTTTCCTCGATGATAGGTGTTTGCTTTTTTTTTCTCTGCATAGTCGCTGAAATTCTGCCTTGTCTTTTTCTTGTTTGAGTTCCCATTTTTAGGCTTTCACATATTCGGGTCATGATATGCAAGATGATGGTGTGTGAGTTGCTTTCTGCTTGCGGTTGCGTTATGTGGACTTTGTGTGCATTACCTTTGCCTCGATGGCAGAAATGTTAGAATCTTTTTCTTGGCGGAGTCGAGGAGAACAGTTATTTGGAGAAGTAGAAGTAGATCCAGGAGACATAGGTCTCGATGAGTAGATAAGAGAGAATAGGCGTCACAAGATGTAGACAAGAAGGCGTAGACATGATCTATTTGCAATGGATATCTTGTGCACTAATCTAGAATCTTATCCATATGTACTAGGTAGGAAAGCCGTCGAAGCTGCAGGCATTAGACCACCATTTAAGCCAAGCTATAGGTGTCCATTGAAAACTTGAAACCCTCGCAAACAAAATCCTCGAAAACCAATTGAGCTCCCTCCACGAATCGAACCCCAGATCTCCACTTCCCCATACAAACATTCCACCGTGGTGCTGATTCTGTACTTTTTATTTCCCCAACGGCATTCCGGAGGGCTTCATCTGGGCACCACCCTGAACAATAACACGCCCATACAGCAACCCGCCTTTTTGAAAAGCTTTAAAAATAGTATCAATAGAATGCTCCGAGCAATTTGATTAAAATGATACAAGTAAATAACAAAAAGATAAAAAAGATAACCGCAGAATTCAATCTGTCTTCCCACCCGCCCACCCCAGAACTCACCCGCTGCCTGGCCGAGCTCCACAGAAGCTTCACGGCACACTAACTAGACAGCCGGCCACCGTTTTAGAAACAGTGTCCAGAGCAGCGAAGCATATCCTTACGGACCACTAGGCTACCGGCGAGGAGGGTTGAAAACTTGTGGTTTGTGATAATGATAACCTCTCTTCACGACTGGATTTGATTGTCTTCAAGTATACATCTCTACTAACTTAACTCTTCAATCAATTCTATCATACACTTCTAGTATGTTAAACAAACCTTCAACTCAACCCCGAACAATCCCATATCGTAGATTTAGATTCCGAAACCACCCCTGCCTAGATATGATTCATGCGGGGGTATCGGGGGACTGCCCAGCAACGATTGGTGCATGTAGACATCCCAGTTCGCCGCGGGTCTTTACTTTTTCCCATGTGGAGATGCCGTGACTGTTTTTATGTGGATGATCGCCCGCTCGTTCTCGTATGCTCTCGTGTCTGTGTCGGATGACCTCGGTGCTCAAGCTTTCGGGACTCGTGGGAGCAGAACTCACGAACCTAAATAGCTGGCCTGTCGACGGCATGAACTAATCGGGTTGGGAGTATCCTTGTTGCTTTGTGTTAGCGTCGAGGCGCCTTATTTCGTGAAACCTAATATGATTCATTGGGCCTGGATTAAATGAAGTGAAGGATCGGAGCAGTAATTAATAGACGGCCTGAGCCTACGTGTCGCCTCGTGGTGTTGTCTTGTTAGTTTGTTCTTTCCTTTTCTCTCGCTCTCTTCACTGCCCAAAGCTATCAGAAGTGGACATTCATGCTATGGCTTGATCTCAGGTCTTCGTTCGGATCCCCATCAACAACTTCCTAACAATCCTGACTAGCATCTTCCTTGCAAAGAACCCATCATCGACAGTCCTATTCCATTCGGGCAGGTCCCGCGGGGAAGATATTCAACTACCAAGCTCATTGGTCGTCCCAGCCCAGCTTCCCCCCCCCCCCGGACCAACGAGGAATGACACGAGCGGTTCGTCACCACTGGATAAAACGGATAATCCCAAGTGGCAACCTCCGACAGTGGCGCTCCCAAACTCTACTTCATCAACCTCATCCAAACCCCTCCTGTATTCGAACCAACCGGCGGGGAAACGCACCATCATCCAGCTTGATGCTACCCACATCAACGAAATACGATAGCATGATAGCATCATCGACAATAGCATGACTGGATATGAGATTTACAAAAAGATGCGATACGCGATACGAGATACGACATAAATCACCATGCCACCCTCGCAGGAACAGTTATCCGCGATCTCCATCACGGAGCGTGTGTGCTCGACCGTCTCGCTGGTTGGCACATTCGTGATTGTCGCGACGTTCATCGGGTCGCGCTCGTTTCGGAAGCCGATTAATCGCTTGGTGTTTTATGCTTCTTGGGGAAATATGATGGCTAATATAGCTACGTTGATTTCGCAGTCGGGTATCCATGCTGGCGTGGGTGGTCCGCTGTGCCAGTTTCAGGCTTTTTTGATTCAGTGGTGAGTATTTGAAATTAGCTAACCCGCTGACTTAAGTGGCTATTATTCTCCTTGTTTAGTCTTCTCTAACTCCTGGTATAGGTTCATGCCAGCAGATGCCCTGTGGACATTCGCAATGGCCTGCAACGTCTACTTAACCTTCTTCCACAAGTATAACTCGGACCAGCTGCGCCGGCTGGAATGGAAGTATGCCGTCGGCTGTTACGGTCTACCGTTTATACCGGCCTTTATATTCTTTTTCATCCGCACGCCGGCGCGTGGTCGAGTATACGGTTCAGCTATTGTAAGACAGTTTTACCTACACAATCCTACAATTTACCCTACTAACTCCCCATCCCTCCCCCACAGTTATGGTGCTGGATCTCCCTAAAATGGGACTTCCTCCGAATCGCCCTCTTCTACGGCCCCGTCTGGTTCGTCATCTGCCTCACATTCGCCATCTACCTCCGCGCCGGCTCATCCATATACCAAAAACGACGAGAACTCCGAGCCCTAAGCGGTCTCGAGTCCCTCGCTACGGAAATAGCCACCGACTCGCCTCTCTTCAATCTCGCCGGGATTCAGGTGACCAGTGAAATTGCCTGTTCCACGCCACAACGCTGTTCTATCGCAGCTCCAGGCGTCGATGTTGATATCCCTAGGCCCGTGCGGAGCTTCAACTCGTCGAACTTTTCCCCATACTCTGTGAATATTGAGGGTGGCCTGAGAGACCCGATTAGTTTGTATCAGAACTCGGAAGAAGAACTCTCCTCTATTCGGCCTTCGAGCTCGAGGAAAAGTTCGAGTGTACTTCGCCCGGAGAGGTCCATGTCGCTGAAAATGTGTCGGCCTGAGGGTGTGGAGACGTATGAGACGCACTCACAAAGACGCGGGATGAACAGGGAAGCGACCTCGGCTGCGTGGGCTTATACCAAGTATGCGATGTTGTTTTTTATCGCGCTACTTGTGACGTGGGTATGTTTTCTCTCTCTAGCATTACCAGAGTGCTGGTATCGTTTCTAACTTTTTTTTGTGACTAGGTTCCCTCCACGGTGAATAGAGCGTACTCCCTTGCTCGACCTAGCGAATTCTCTTTTGGGTTGAATTACACATCAAGTTTTGTGCTTCCTTTGCAGGGGTTTTGGAATAGTTTGATTTATGTGTCGATTTCTTGGCCGGCGTTTAGGACGCTTTGGAGGGATATGCGATTGAGGCCGAGGGGTTTACAAAAGTTGAGCTCATAAAAGTGTCAGCAAAATATAATTCTTTATTAATATGAAACCGTCGATCGTCCTATTGTCACAAACTATGTATGGTGATTGTCCACATAGTTCAGGCCGTTGAAAGAAGTGGGTCCATATACAGCCAGTATCCGCATCACGTAATAATCGCGTCGCGCTCCAAGCTATCAAGAGTATCTCATTCTCCAAAGACTCGCAATTCCCCAAATCCCAACCCCATAAACGAAACTCTCCATCTCACCGTCCAAATCCACCCCTCACCACAAAACCACCATAACCCACAAATCCCACGCGCACAACACCACAATGGCAGGACCCAATTCCCGCCCAGCAACCTCCCACCCCGCGCCCGGTCTCCGCGCCTCACGCCTCCACCAAGTCTTCGACCAAGCCCTCGCGCGCACACTCCGGGCAAACTCCTACGCCAATTTCGCGGGTTGTTTTCCGACGCCGGCGCGACATGTCCCGGCTAGTTTGGAGAGTGTGTGGAGACAGTTGAATGCGAAGTTGGAGGAGAGTGCTAAGGCAGAGTTTGAGGAGATTATTGAGGAGAGGGATGCTGTGAGGCATTTGAATGATTTGGATCGATTGGTGGCTGAGGCGAAGGTGCGGAGGGAGGAGGGGAAGGAGAATGGGGATGGGCCAGGGTCTGGGAATGCGTATGTATTGTCCTGTTGATTTGATTTTGGTTGTTGGACTTGGGATGTGGTGGTTATGTTTACATTGCTAACGATTTCTGGTCGCGTTGGACAGGCCGCATACCCTTGGTGCAGACGATCTCTATAGGGCTCATTTGACACCGTACCTGCAGGAAGCGCAGGCGACGCTGAATGGCAAACTTGAGGAAACACATGCGCAAAATGCAGAGTTGGCGCAGACGGTGCAGGCGCAGAGGCGGGAGATTGAGAAACTCCTCGCGCATCTTGAGTCTGTCGTTACCGATATCGAGGGCGCTGCTACGGCGGCTACGGAGTTTAGCAAGGAGCATCATATTCGTCAGGACGCGATTCAGATGGACCGGGAAGTCAACGCCCGCCCGGGCGTGTAAGAGATGGCTGTTATTTGTTCTTTCTACAGTTTCCTATCTCTGGGTTTCGCCCTGCTTGTCCGATCATGAGATCAGGGCGCTCATATCGGTGCCTTCTACCACCCCGTCCTCCACCATATCCTGGGCCACCGCGATCAATTGGTCCATGGACTTTGCTTTGATTTGATCCAGCTTGGTTCTTTGGCCCTCCAGTGCGGCAGCAATCGCCTCCTTGAACGATCCATCGCGTTCTGCCTCGGTCTCTCCATCTCGGCGAGCTAGTGCTGCTGCTCCGCGGTAGTATGTTTGCGCATTACGCAGGAGCGTGGCCCCATGCTGTGCTGCCACGGCGTGGTTCCAGGGTGCCCGACCCAGTCGCCAGCGCTGCATTTCTGCGTCGCCACGTGCGAGATGGATCTTGGGCAGGTTGTCAGCGCTTGGAAGTTTTGATGCGGCTGTCAACGAGTCTAGCGCGGCCGATAGTGATTGCCATCGCACAGAACAGCAGAACTTGAAAGTTTCTTCATCGTCGGCTGGAGGTAGATCTGCGAAAGCCCCGTTCAGTGAGGTCAATGCCTCCGCTTTGCTGCACAATCCCTCTTGGTCATTCGATACGTCAAGCTCGGGTGCGAATGCACGTCCGACCTCCTGCTGGTATGTCCGGGCATCAGTGTGGCCGCCTCGATAGAGGACGTCGTGTAGTGCGCAAATGAACTTTGCCCGCGCCAGCCCTGCTTCATATTGCCTATCCGATCCCTCGACATAAGCCGGCAGTCGAGTCTCGACCAACTCGGAGGAATACTCCTGTACCCAGCCCACACCGCCAGCACCAGGGTTGAACGTCAACAAATTGCAAAGTGCCGTCAACGTATCCAACTGCGCTACAGCCGAGTCAACCAGCGTATTCTTCGTCACTGGCTCAACGATAGCAGCCCACTGCTCCTGCGTTTCACTATCCGCGGACTCGCTCTCGGCCACCTGCGGCTCCGCGGGCTCTGACTCGGGTCCCTCGGAATCCATCTCCCCAGACTCCATCTGCATAATCTGCTCCTCCATTTCAGTGAACTTCATCTCCTGCAGCGCTAGACATCGCTGGAACAACTCGACCGCTTCCTGCAGATACGTGCTCGCCTGGACGAGCTGGTCCTCGCTTGGATGCTTTGACTCTGTCAGGGCCTCGGCCAGGCTGTTCAGGACCTGTCCGCTATTGAACAAGGCGTCTGCATTATCTTGCTCCAGATACAGCGCATCCCGGTGCGACTGCAGCGCTACTTCCAGGATCTCAGCCTGTGGAGCCGGCAGTTGCGCTGCTAGCTTGGGGTGCTGGGTGATTTCGTATTGAATGCGAGCTCTAGCGGGGATGTTAGCAGGAGATCTCGGAATGCATATAGATTGGAGGAACGATAGAGATATGCTTTGCTTGCAATGAAACACAATCCCTACCCCCCTTGATTAGGTTTTGTGGACGTACTTGTTGTAAGCTAGATCAAAAGCAGCCGGATGTTTCTGCAACCCTTCATCATAATTGGCAATCGCCTTCATAAAAAACCGCATCGACTTGGCTGCGTCGCCAGCGCGCCATTTCTCGCCGGCTTCTTCTAGCTCGACGCCCGCTATTTAGAGTAGTTGTAAGCATGAGCTAGAGGGCCTGGAGATGACTTTTTTTGACTTTTTTTTGTGGGGTTAGCTGCGTACCTGCGAGATAGTCATCTGCTGTTACGGGTAGCTGCTGTGTATTGGGGTATTTAGTCGGTTTCCGAACTTATTGAAAGCTATGTCGTGGGGGGTAGTGTGGTGGGATATGGATGTACCTGCTTCGCGGCGTTCTTTTTCTTGGCCTTTGATTCCTTGAGGAAAGCCTTTGGTCTTGGCATGGTGGTGTTGGTGGTGGGGTGGTTATACCCAGGGCGATCTGGATCTGGATCTGGATCTTGGTTTGCGTCACTGAGGAGCTTGATTGCGGTGATCAGAGAGGGGCGTTAAGGTAGTTCGTTTGCCCTCTGTCGTTAGTGTATGGAGTGGTTGTTTGGTTGGCGAGGTGAGAGGAAAAGGTGAGAGTGATTGTGTTGTCCGAGCACGGAGATAACGAATGAGAGGGGTCTGTTGGGCAGTGTCGCTCCACGGATGATGGGATGATGCTGATAGCTTTTTTTTGCCCTCTGCCAAGCCTCGGGCTGGAGCTGCTGCGTTAAGTTTGGGGTACATCACCACCCCCGCTAGACTTGTATCACAGGGTACTACACTTGGGTTTGATAGGTTTGGAGTGGCGAGAAGCCGTCGATTTTGGTAATTGCTCTGGATGATGTGTCGATGGATAATAGCAGCTCTGTACATGGTGATTATGCTTTTCAGCTTTAGGACTGATCTATTGCTTCGTATGTAGCCATCCAAGTTAGTACTAGATGACTACAGATATACAACGTACATCAAGTAGTTACATAGTTATATCATAAGATGATTAAACTCCTCCCCCGACCGGTCGGATTAATCTAATTCAATGCAAACCCCATCCTGGCTGATCCCACGTGGCAAAATCCACCCTGTAAGACTCTTTTTCTCATACTTCCTCGGTTCGTATACTTACTTGGTCAAGACGATGTCATGTGGTCAATCATGGAGATAAATCTGGATAGAATAGAATAAAATATAGTGCATTGAATATAGATGAAAGCTTCTTGTCCTCTAACATCAGATACGTAAAAGTAATCCAAAGTATAGATCATATCATGCCATCCATAGATCATCTGCATCAGTCCTTCGCAAGTTAAGTTCGTACAATTTTCTCTTCCTTTTGCCCCTCTCATCCACCGTCACTTCCAGACCGACTATCCAACCAGCACCCACGACCTGCAGAAGATCGTCACCCTTCTGGTTCTCACTCCAGCAGATCCCTTTCTTCCGAATCCCCTCTTTGCATCTGATTTCTTCTCTCTCTTCCTCAGTTTCCTCCTGCTTCAATCTCCTTTCCCCACCACCAGCGCGACCCACTTCCACCGTTTCGGCCCTTCTGAGTCGTCTGAGTCTCGTCCAGAGACCATCCTGCCCGTGGCTGCACATCGTGTTTCAAACTCATCTTTCTTGTGCCCACTTCTTTTCCTCCCTTTTTGCCTTTTGCGCATTTGCCTGTCAATCACGAGCTATCCCGATCCACAAATTGACCGCGAGCGTTGTACGTCGTTCGTTGTACGTGACGATCCCCTTACCCGATAATGCGGCCTTGGCTCTCAGCCCGGAGACGATCCCTGCTAATCTGCCCATCTCCCAGCCGAAAAACCCAACTCCCCATCGATCCGGCTCCAGACCACCCAGCACCTCAAATAGTCGCGGTCTCCCTCCTTTTCTACTGCAGACATGGCCCGCCATCCGTCTCTTGACTCCGAGCGACCCATCATGTCAAACTCGGTGCGCATTTCTAGCCCCCTTTACCCCTCTCGCAAACATCACCATCTCTTCTTCCTGAACACCCCCCTTTCGGCGCAAAGTAACAATCCTTTGGATGACCTCAATACTAACCTAATTCATTTTTAGAACCGTAACTCGAAGCGCTTCTCAACCATCAGCGGCAGCCCCTCGCTCGCCAACTCCGAACGCACCATCGGCAGTCTACCCAGCGGAGACCCCAGAGTCGCCGACATCCATCACCTCGGCGATGGCCTGGAGCGCTTGGAGAACAAGCCCCTGCAGGCCCAGCGCTTCGTGCCTACCGCAGAGAAGACCGACAACCTGAACAAACTGGCTCTCGGTGCCAAGGTGGAGCGCGCACTAGGACGAAGGATGACCAGCCAGGACGCCGTCATGCGCAAGCCAGTCCTGAGCGAGAAGGCCGCCGCCGCCGTGACTAGTTCGTAACCGACTGAGGCCAGGGAAAGGGTTCTCTTTCTCTCGCTTCAACTCATTGCGCACTCTGGTTGATCTCATACATATCTATGACCTTCTGACCCATAGCTTCCCGCTACGCAGAAGCTTGTGGGTAGTCAGTACTACAGATATGCGGTGGCTAATGTTGGTGTTGACTTTCTTCATTCCACCCGCTCTATACTCTTTTTCTCCTTTTTCATTGTCGAACCCTCTCACGTCCGATACCATATCATCTATCATACCCCCCTTCCTTCATTGACCTTTCTCCTTGGCGTTATCAAAACCTGCTATGAAATTTGCATGACTGCTTTGGTTCTTCGTTTTTCGTCCTGTCTAGTATATGTCCTGTCGCTTTGAGTGTTGGTTCCTTTCTGGGTTTCCTCTATATATGGAATAAATTACGAATGCTACCTCGTATTAGATTGATTGTTTGTGGTGCAAGAGCGTAATGTATTGCCTGTCTAGAAATCAAGAGTGGGTGCCTGACTAAGGCTGCGATTGTTTGCCTTGCGATGGTTGACACGGCCTAATTCGGGCGATATCAACCACGACGATTTTCTGGCCAAACAAACTTCTTCTCCTTTCTTCCCTTCCTTCTTCTCTTCTTCTCTTCTCCTCAACTCCTTGATTCCCACCAACTCTGACAAAATTCCTTTTGTCTCCTTCCCCGTAAGTCACCAATTCACCGTTCACCTCACTCTTCACTCCTCATCACCGATGTCATCGGATCATCGCCTTTGATCCTCCCTTTCTGCCGAGCGGTGAGCCCCATGCCAAGCCCACGCGAAACCCGCACGGAGTCTTTGCAGTTCGAAAGCCAGTCGCTTTTTCCTCGAAGGCGAATTCCTCCCCCCCAACAGCTTCGTTTTCTGTCTCTTCTGCTCCCCCTCCTGTTCCTCTCATCTCCGGTTCATTCTCAACCCCATCATCTTCACCACCCTCTCAGTCTCGCGCCCTGCTGCCCGTCTCCTCTCTTCCCGGTCGATCCCGCACAAGAGTCATTTTTCCCTCTTCTGCTTCCCACCTCTCATAACCTATACTTCCCGCATCACTCTCCGCATCATCGAAGAGTGTCCTCGTTTTCCCTTTTCCTCCCACCACCATCTTCTTCCTTTCTTCCTTTCCTTTTGTGCCTTTCAATTGATTGCATTGGTGCTTGGTCCATTTCGCATTTGTAAGTGCGCCGCCAGGCCCACTCCACCTTACCTTACCCATCAACTGCCGGGACCGTGCTTTGCAAGAAAAAAGTGAACCTTAGTGAGGGTGTGTGATATCAAGACTGACTCGATCTCCAGGTTCAGCGAGCGGAAGAAAAAAACACAGATTCTCATTTAGAGCTCTCATCTCCCCAGATTCTGATCTCCTCGTTAGAAGCTTCGCTCAGATAGCTCCTCTCGGCTGATCCTTCGACGATCCCCACGGCTACTTTAATCTTCGATCCCGTCCTCTCTTCTTTTCCCTCTCGAATATCATATCACCTCTACTCGATTTCAAAATGGCCGATATGACCCAGGTCCCCATCAACGGCAACTATGCCGCCCAGCATGGCTTCCCCGATGCCTTCAACCCCGCCCACGCTGCCATGAACACCGCCGCCAACTTCCAGCCCGCCCAGTCCTCCACCCCTACCAGTGCCACTCCCAGCGCTGATCAGCAAAAGAACGAGATTACCAAGGATGAGGTCGGCTGGTTCTTTGTCGAGCAGTACTACACCACTATGAGCCGCAACCCCGACAAGCTGCACCTCTTCTACTCCAAGCGCTCCCAGCTTGTCTTTGGCACTGAGGCTGAGTCTGTGCCCGTTGCTATCGGTACCAAGGTGAGTCAAATCGACTTTCAGCCCAACATTTACACGACGTAGATGTGCATGTATGCAATGACCAATTCTAACGTGGAATTTCTTCTACGCAGGCTATCAACGAGAAGATCAAGGCCCTCGACTTCCAGGACTGCAAGGTTCGCGTCCTGAACGTCGACTCCCAGGCCTCCTTCGACAACATCCTCGTCTCCGTCATTGGCGAGATCTCCAACAAGTCCGAGCCCTCTCGCAAGTTCACCCAGACTTTCGTTCTGGCTGAGCAGCCCAATGGCTACTACGTTCTCAACGACATCTTCCGCTACCTCGTCGAGGAGGTTGAGGAGGATGAGAGTGTTACCGAGGAGGTTACTCCGTCCGTCACTGATGTTCCTGAAGTCGTTGAGATTGCCCCTGCTGTCGAGGAGGCTCAGGTCACCGATGAGGCCGCCGCCTCCAAGGTTGATGAGAAGCTGGAGGAGGTCAATGGCGAGACCGAGCAGCCTGAGGAGGTTGCCCCCAAGACCAACGGTGCCCCCGCCGAAGAGGTTGATGAGGCCCCCGTCCCCGTTGTTGAGCCCGAGGCTCTGAAGGAGGAGAAGCCCCAGACTCCCGAGCCTTCCCCTGCTCCCGAGCAGAAGGAGATCCCCGCCGAAAAGGAGGCTGCTGCCCCCGTGGCTCCTGTCGCCGCTCCCATCCCTGCTGTCCCCAAGACCTGGGCCAACATTGCCTCCAAGGTTGGTGCTGCCAAGGCTGCCGCTGCCGCTGCCGCTGCTGCCCCGGCTGCTCCTGCTGCTACTACTCCTGCTGTCCCCGCTCCTACCCCCGCTGCTGCTGCCCCCAAGGCCGCTGCCGCTCCCGCCCCTACTACTGAATCAGCTGCCACTACTCCTCGTGCTGCTGTTACTCCTACTCCCGCCGTTGAGAAGGATGCTGCCTCCACTGATGGTGCTGGCTGGCAAACCGCCGGTGCTGACCACAAGAAGACCCAGTCTCGCGCTGGCGAGGACCAGGTCGTTCAGGGTTATATGAAGAACGTTAATGAGAAGGTGGACGCTGGTCTCCTTAAGCAGGCTCTGACCCGCTTCGGCAAGCTCAAGTACTTCGATGTCAACCGCCCCAAGGTTCGTTTCCCCATTCTTTTCACCTGTGTTCTAGATCGATGTCTAACTTGTTGCTTTTCAGAACGCTGCCTTTGTTGAGTTCGCTGAGCCTTCCGGCTATGCTGCCGCCGTTGCTGCCAACCCCCACCAGATTGGCACTGAGCAGATCATCCTCGAGGAGCGCCGTCCTCGTCCCAACTCCTTCGGCAACGGATACCCTGCTGGTCGTGGCCGCGGTGGCCGTGATGGCCGTGGTGGTAGCCAGGGTCGCGGTGGTTTCCAGCGTGACGGCCGCGGCGGCTTCCCTCCCCGCGGTGGTCGCGGTGGAAATGCGGCTCCTAAGCCCCGCAACGGTGCCCCTGCTGCTTAAGCTCTCTTTCCCCGTTTTCAGATAAAATTACCTCCAGGCGGAGATGGTCGAAGCCACGCCGGAGCTCGGACAATGACGTGAAGTTCTACTCCAGTTCAAGCTTCCAGTTTTAAGCTTGTGACCCAGTTTGAGATGAACCAGGTCGAATTTCCTCTCCAGCAACTCGACACGTCTCTGATCACGTCTCTCCCCCCGTACACTTTCGATGGAAGCATTTTCCAGCAATTTGTATTACTCCGGATTTTTGATACTTCTTTTTTCCTTCTTGGTCTCTTATCTCTTTTCCCTTTCCCCCCCCCCCCTCCCTCATAATGACATGTGTTATGTGACTTCCCCCCTCCACCACCCCCCTTTTCTTCCTGTCTCTCGTCACAGTGCATATTAGCGGTTGGGTCCCAGGTTGGCTGGAAAAGTTGTGTCTTTCTTTCCCTTCCCTCTCTGGGCACTTTGTCCTTTTTTGCGTCGTTTTTGTTCTTCCATTTTTGCCATTTTGCCATTTTTGTCCTTTCGTGTGGACTTCCACCGGGCTTAACTACGGTTTACCATTTCTTTGTTCTTTTTGTTTTTTTTTTCTTTGGTGGTGGCCAGGCTTTCGTGTTTCCCCAGTTTCACGAATGCTATGCCCTATATTCTCCAATGATTTTCTTTTTTTCTGGTTTTTTTTCTAGTTGATCTTTGATCTCTGTTCTGCCACGAGCCGCTGTTCCACCACGAAGACTCTTATATCGCATCATTTTATCTAGCATAGCAAGCTGAGGGTTTTGTGGTGTCGTCCCATCCGGTCTCTTATTTCTTGTCTCTCTTATGATCTCTATTTTTTCTTTTTTCCTCCCATTCTGGTTTCCCTGTTGTGGATGGGATAGAATGGGATATGTATTTTTTTTTTCTTCTAGGAAATGGGCCTTGTAAATGGTATGGTGAATGGATTGGAATGGGTGAAAGGGATTGGGATTGGGATTTGGGTGGTAGTTCTGGTTATTCTGTCATGGTTACTGGA
This sequence comes from Penicillium sp. PF1803, assembly GCA_023626575.1. NCBI lineage: Eukaryota > Fungi > Ascomycota > Eurotiomycetes > Eurotiales > Aspergillaceae > Penicillium > Penicillium sp. PF1803. The sequence goes on along the minus strand of JAMAGZ010000062.1, from coordinate 97,981 downwards.
ATAGGGACAATGATAATATCAGATGGTTGTACTAACTTACCCCTGGCGGGAGTTTTAATGTGTTTGTGTGACCTGTAGACTGATACGAGGCGGTTGCTGGGTAGCAGTGTGGTTGTCTAGTAAAACAGTGTGTGTTGCATGTGAGGTGTCAACAATTCAGGATATTGTCCTTTGATTGGGCTCATTGTTTGTATTTGGAGGTATTCATCTATTGGATGGAACTACTATAATCTGGTATACAGCAGAGCGCAGAGCCTCCTTCTCTGGAGTGAGACTTTGGGGGCAAATCGGATGGGAGCGAAGGTTCTAGATTTCTTGGTGCCTGAGAAGTCAGGCACAGGGTCGATCAAGGTCCTTGGAAGGTTATACTACGGGGATATTCGTAGGATGGGAATCAGGGAATAGCAAAAGCAATGGGGTTTAGAATCTGCTAGAAAAGTACGGAGTATCACAAGTTGAACCCGGCCACTAAATTGCTAAGTATAGTAACTATGATAGTCGTGTTAGTTGTACTCCTCACTGTTCGGGGGCGGTGTCGTTGCTGGGGAAGACCGGTGGAAGCCTCTGGATCGCCGTAGAACCGCCCGTCGAATCGCTGAACCCACCAGAATTTTTTGGAAACACCTCTATTTCTTCACCTCCTCTTCCCTTTCCCCCCCTCATAAGATCTGCGTCGCTCCAAGCAGTTCTTTCTTTTCTCTTCTTCACCTCTCTCCCTCAATCTCTCTGTACGTATACCCTTTCCCCTTTCCACCTCTCCACAGCTACAATCCTCTCATCAACACTTCCCCTCTCTCTCTCTTCTGCCTACTTCTCCTCTCTTCTGATCCACTCCCCACCTTTCCCATCTTCCCGACGAGGCTCTTCTCAACTTCAGTCTTGAGATTTCCCGCCTGAAGATTTGAAAATTTCTCACAAATTCAAACCTTTTCTCGCCTCTCGCCACCCCTTCTTCCAACTTCCCCATGGATTCTCATCTCGTCACACCATCACCAATTCCGCATTTCTCCAATTCTAACCAGAACCACCCCTCCTACAGAATACCCACCGCCATCATGCCCGAGACTTTCGAGTTCCAGGCTGAGATTTCTCAGCTGCTCTCGCTGATCATCAACACTGTCTACTCTAACAAGGAGATCTTCCTTCGTGAGCTGATCTCCAACGCCTCCGATGCCTTGGACAAGATCCGTTACCAGTCCCTCTCGGACCCCTCCGTCCTGGACTCCCACAAGGACCTCCGCATCGACATCATCCCCGACAAGGAGAACAAGACCCTGACCATCCGTGATACCGGTATTGGTATGACCAAGGCTGTAAGTTGATCCATTTGGATACCAATACACCAAGAATTCGGGCTAACAGTTTTTTGTCTCTAGGACTTGATCAACAACCTTGGTACAATTGCCCGCTCCGGCACCAAGCAGTTCATGGAGGCCCTGTCCGCCGGTGCTGACATCTCCATGATCGGTCAGTTCGGTGTTGGTTTCTACTCTGCCTACCTCGTTGCCGACAAGGTTACCGTCGTCTCCAAGCACAACGATGACGAGCAGTACATCTGGGAGTCCGCCGCTGGTGGTACTTTCACCCTGACCCAGGACACCGAGGGCGAGCAGCTCGGCCGCGGTTCCAAGATCGTCCTCCACCTGAAGGATGAGCAGATGGACTACCTCAACGAGGCCCGCATCAAGGAGGTTGTCCGCAAGCACTCCGAGTTCATCTCCTACCCCATCTACCTCCACGTCCTGAAGGAGACCGAGAAGGAGGTCCCCGATGAGGATGCTGAGGAGACCAAGGAGGAGGAGGGTGATGAGAAGAAGCCCAAGGTCGAGGAGGTCGATGACGAGGAGGAGGAAAAGAAAGAGAAGAAGACCAAGACCATCAAGGAGTCCAAGATCGAGGAGGAGGAGCTCAACAAGACCAAGCCCATCTGGACTCGCAACCCCGCCGACATCACCCAGGAGGAGTACGCCTCCTTCTACAAGTCGCTCTCCAACGACTGGGAGGACCACCTCGGTGTCAAGCACTTCTCCGTTGAGGGTCAGCTCGAGTTCCGTGCCATCCTCTTCGTCCCCAAGCGCGCTCCCTTCGACCTGTTCGAGACCAAGAAGACCAAGAACAACATCAAGCTCTACGTTCGCCGTGTCTTCATCACTGACGATGCTACCGACCTCATCCCCGAGTGGCTCAGCTTCGTCAAGGGTGTTGTCGACTCTGAGGACCTGCCCCTCAACCTGTCTCGTGAGACCCTCCAGCAGAACAAGATCATGAAGGTCATCAAGAAGAACATTGTCAAGAAGACCCTCGAGCTCTTCCAGGAGATCGCTGAGGACCGTGAGCAGTTCGACAAGTTCTACTCCGCTTTCAGCAAGAACATCAAGCTTGGTATCCACGAGGATGCCCAGAACCGCCCCGCTCTGGCCAAGCTCCTCCGCTACCAGTCCACCAAGTCTGGTGACGAGTCCACCTCCCTCACCGACTACGTTACTCGCATGCCCGAGCACCAGAAGAACATCTACTACATCACCGGCGAGTCCATCAAGGCTGTCTCCCAGTCTCCCTTCCTGGACACCCTCAAGCAGAAGAACTTCGAGGTTCTCTTCCTGGTTGACCCCATTGATGAGTACGCCTTCACCCAGCTGAAGGAGTTCGACGGCAAGAAGCTGGTCGATATCACCAAGGACTTCGAGCTCGAGGAGACCGAGGAGGAGAAGGCCGAGCGTGAGAAGGAGGAGAAGGAGTACGAGGACCTGGCCAAGGCCCTCAAGAACATCCTCGGCGACAAGGTCGAGAAGGTTGTTGTCTCCCACAAGCTGATGGGCGCTCCCTGCGCTATCCGTACCGGCCAGTTCGGTTGGTCCGCCAACATGGAGCGTATCATGAAGGCCCAGGCTCTCCGTGACACCTCCATGTCCTCCTACATGTCCTCCAAGAAGACCTTCGAGATCTCCCCCAAGTCCAGCATCATCAAGGAGCTCAAGAAGAAGGTCGAGGCTGACGGCGAGAACGACCGCACCGTCAAGTCCATCACCCAGCTCCTCTTCGAGACCTCCCTGCTGGTTTCCGGCTTCACCATTGAGGAGCCCGCCAGCTTCGCTGAGCGCATCCACAAGCTCGTCTCCCTCGGTCTGAACATTGACGAGGACGCCGAGACTGTTGATGAGAAGGCCACCGAGGCTGCCGCCCCTGCTGAGGCTACCGGTGAGTCTGCCATGGAGGAGGTTGACTAAATTAGTCGCCCCTGCATGTCTTCTTCTTGTCTAGCAGCAGTCTCTCTCTCTCCCCCGCCAACCTCTTCTTCTTTTTTACAAACGGGATTAGCTTAAAGACGGGTTTTTTGCATGCTAAAATCTGTTTTTTGATCGCTGGTTCTGGTATGCGCGTTTTTTTTTCAAAGTTTTCTTACGGGAAATGGGAAACGGGATTATGACCCTTGATGTTATCTTTTTTTAGTGTTCTTTAAATCAAGATTCAATGATTTACATTATTACTTGAATATTTTTCCTAGACTTAGAATCGGTGTCTGTAGAAGTTAAGATGGTCGGTGTCTGTAGAAGTTAAGATGGAATGGAATTTATTACACCTGTTGGTTGGGATTCTGGATCTTTTTTAGAATTGCAAATCTTTTCTAAAAAGGTCTGGTCTGGTCTATTGTAAGATGGGTTCTTCATGGACTAAACGTATAGCCTAGCATCTGTCATAGATACTCTAGAGCTTTGTTGCTGTAACGTCCGTTCCGTCCCTGACTACTTTGACACCTATACACGACGTCCTTAGGATGTCCTTGTCAGATCTCGTCTGAAATCCCACAATTTCATCCTTGAAGGGCTTGAAAAGTATGGGCTTGTGACGATTAACATCCATTGCCGCGTCCTTGACACACTCATTACTTTACCGTGCTAAAGAGCTTCGACTAAGGGATATTTGACGAAAGCTAAGCTCGTCGAAGCAAACAAGTTCGAGGATATGCATAGGTCGATACCGAATAGTAGCTTATACGGTGACCCGTGACTCTCTTGTAGCGGCTCGCAACTAGATATGATATGTTTCTCCAGGTGGCTCTCTTTTGAAAGATTTTTGGGATGGGGTTGAATTGTCTTTAGGGGATCTAATGGATGGTTTTTGGGCCTAGATTTGACTTGCGTGATTGATACAATAAGACGATATGGAACTTCTGTTGGGGCTTTCGAATTTGTAGATCTGAAAGTTCACCGTAGACGGTAAAAGGCAGTAGACTTGAAGTTGGAGTCGAGCTCTTGGGATACCGTCAGTCCTTATTGTGATATTTTATAGGGAGAGTGCAGATCCGTTTCAACTGCAGGGATGTATGTTTAGATGTTTTAGTCGAAGACGAGTATACTCTTAGGGAGTAGAGTACGGAGTGGAATGTATCAGGGATATAGGTCAACCGTAAGCTCGTTAGCACTACTCTCAATACGTACGTAGTTCCTATCTACCTAACCATCTATCCTTATAACCAACTCCCTTCCACACTCTAAGACAATTCATACAAGTAAGTCCCCATTCATCTAAGCCTCTCATGTTTCCTAAGCACCTAAGTGGACACACAACCTTACGCAACACCCTAAAGTTCGAATAAAATCCCCAAATAATATACTCGGGTTCAACTCGGGACTATCCTCGGAGATTTGCTACCAGTTCCACCCCACTCCGGCTTCACCGAGAGGGTTTCGGGGTGAATTGGAGTTGGAGAAACTCGGGCACTTTTGAGTGGATTATTTGCTTTTTTTTAAGTCACAGTTCACTTGTTCTGATCTGCCCTGGACGTGCATACCCCCTCCAATGGCGGGGTACAGTACACCGACATTATCCACCTGGAGCTCTTTGACCACCAGACCTCCAACTTCAACCTAACACCCTTGACTCGAGTCTTATCCAAGTTTCAAAATACATATATTCCCAGTTCAGAATTGGAAACTCATTCAAAATGGTCTACACAATCGTCGTCCGTACGTGGCAACCCCTTCCTTTCGTCCGCTCCTCTCCCCACCAAACCCACGTCAACAACAAAACGACACCCCCTACCTAAATCCAATCTAACCCTCCTTTCCTTCTCTCTCCTAGACCTCCGCGCAAAACCTGACGGAGAATCTATCGCCAAACTCCACGCCAAACTCCTCGAAGCCTCCGCCATCTACTCGCAGGACAAAGAAACACTATCCTGGTTCGTCATGCAATCCGTGCACGACAAGCAAGATTTCACCATCGTCGAGCGCTACGAGCGCGAATCCTCGCAGGAATATCACTTGAATAATCCCTATTGGAAGACTTTTGATCCTTATGTTATTCCGTTGTTGGAGAGGGAGATGGATTTGAGGAGGTTTGAGGAGTTGGACTGAGAAGGAATGAGTGTGCTATATAATTGAATTTTCAGAACGTCATATTCTACCGATACCGAGTAAGCTGAATATTGGCTCCGAATAAGAAATTCGAAAACTATATCCCTAGAGAGCCTTCCTTCAGAACCTACTACGAGCTTTAATAAGTTTCTCACTAGTTCCATCGACAAGGCTGAGAATGGCTTTACTCTCGATATCGTCCTTTTAACCAGAATCCTTATCATCAAACTCACACGTCATTGATTTCGGTCCCACTCCTTGAGTGATCAAGGATTGTTCTCTGGACATTTGTATTTCGGCTGTGATGGGCAAGAACGGCGACTTCCCAGCAGGATTGATATTTTTGTGATCTTTTTCTTGCCCCTTACTCGATCGTAGTGGAATCTGATCACATCCAGATCAAAGTTTTTGACAATCTCCACAGTCGCAGCTCCAGTGATGACCGAATTACTTCCCTTTGGTCAAGTAGAAGCTTGAGAATATCTTCACCGCATACATCGTTCGATAATGTGGCCAAGATCATGCGCGAAGTAACCTTCATGCCGTCTTTCTTTTTATCGAGTAGGAACCTAATAAACTCTTTTCCACATTGCTTGTTTGGCACTGCCACAGAAATAAATATGTTGGAGATCTTCCTGGCGTTTCAGCTGATGATAGAGCAACCCCCCCCCCCCTCCCATATCAAACGATTGGATGATCTCGGCCAGCGCAGTTTCAGTGAAGAACATATTACTTCTTTTCGGGTCGAGTAGAATCATGAGAATATCTCTACCGCAGACTTCATTGAAGTGGATCCCTAGGAGCTAGAACACTCGTCGTGACAAGCACATCGTTCTTTACCCATCGTTCTTTACCCTGTTGAGGATGAGCACAATAAGCGACCTTCCATACTTCTGATTGGATGCAATAGCTTTGAAAACCTCCTGGGTAACTCTTTTCCTCCCATCTGCCTGATCCAAGAGAAGGGACAAGAGCTCTGGTGCGCATTCCTCATGTTTTGTAGCGGTTTCAAGAGCCTCAGCCGTGATCGAAGCCTCACCCTCGTCGAGTAGCATTTTGATAAGTTGGATTAGTCCCAATCGTACTGCTAAGTCAAAGCTTAGCTCTGAGAGCATTAGATACAAGTCACATCGCGACAAGTCCAAGATTCTAATACTAGTAACAGTGAACCAAGTCGGAAAGGGCTCACAGCTGCAAAGAGGGTACGCTTTTTGCAGCCAGCATTTTTCCATCGCAGATGCACTGTTGACATGATCTACCCAATGTGATGCGGAATAAACCAAAAATGGATATTTCTCTCTTTCAGCTGAAGTTTCAAAGGTTCGGTCATCGGGAATTCCGAAGAAGTCTTGAAGCAGGAGGTATGCAATGCACTTGATTGCAAGCTGCAAATGGGCCTTTTGAAGATCAATCGAGTGTCTCCATTTTCCAGGACTGGCTGTCTCATCTGCCCGTCGGAGAAGAGAAACTCCCTTACTGTCTGGTGAATGAGGTAAACACGCGAGTCGATGATGTTGACAAAACCCCCGCAAGCTCCTTGGATCCACCTTTTTCTGTTCTCAGAGCCTGTAACGTCTAGATCTCCGAGAGACGTTAATTGTTCCTGAATTTTCAAGGCAACATCGATCTCAGACAAATGCAATGGTCAACATGCTGCCACGATGATCTCCAATAGGTGCATGCCATGTCGTTTGTTTTTTATGTGCCTTTGCAAGATACTTTCATAGGCATTCTTAATACTCTCAGGCAGATCATCGATGCATTGAAGTATTTTTTTTCTTCGTTTGGCTAAGGGAGTCTCGAAGTTCCTCTAGCATCAAATGCAGCAAAAGGTAGGTTGGATTGTGAATTTCAGAAAACCGACGCTTTAAAGCCTCACGAATCTCGTCAGTCAGTCCACTCTCTTTGACAATTTCATCCACCTTAGCATTTATCACGATATTAATCTCATGACTGATACTTTCCAGTTCATCTTCCCCGGTGAGATAGATAATTGAATTGTGATAGCTAAGTCTATTTAACATGAGATTGATATCTTCGTGTGGACGGCTTGTGATGACGAACTTCAACCCTGGCCCGGAGGATTGTCTTTCGAGAGCAGTGGCCTCAAATAGCTCTAGCTTTTTCAAAAGGGCCTCTCGGTCTTGCCTCCTACATTCGTTAAGCGCATCGAGAATGCAAATAACTTCTTTGGTAGGAGCATTCGAGGCAGTGGAAATCCATAGTTGCCATAGAGTCTCAAAATCACGCTTGAGTGGCTCTCCATATTCCTTGATTGCTGTTTCCGCATGTTTCTGGAAGAGCCCTTGATGATTGCAGAAAAGCTGATGGAGGAGAGCGTATATTGCTGTTGCTACGCTGTTCTGCTCCTCGTTATCTTTGAAAAGATATAGTAAATTGTACTACTCTCATCGCCGACCAACTTTTCATCGATTAGGGCTCTAAGCAAAACAGATTTTCCACAGCCTGCGCCTGCAGAAAGCCATAAAATATCATCATGGCTACCGTTCTTCCATTTTTGAAATGTAGGATGGCCCAGAAACCATCTGCACGTATTGTTAACCCGCGGGGGGTTGATATTTTTGTTCGCTTGGTAGCATGACGTATTGGAAAAACTGGGCTCTGAGGCTATACTTTTTTCGTCAATATCGCTCAACGTGAGAAATAGTGCCAACTAGGTTCATTTAGTCATTTCCGAACCTACCATGTACCGAATGAAATTCTGCTGCGATTGAACCCTTATTTTCCCCGGTCTGAATCCCGGCGTTATTGCTGCCGAATGAAGTCCATGACATAATGAAGGTAGCACTCTAGCTTTAATTTTCGGTAGATGAAGATTAAAGACTTCTGAATGTAAGAAACAAAGCAATTTAAACAATCCACGCTTATGTGCCCCGGCCACATCAAGCGCCGTCCACTGGTATCCGAAACGCAAGCAAAATAGAAAAGATAAATGATTTACGCGCCCACTTCTACTGATTCAGATTTATCATTTGAAAGTTGGCGTAGCTTCATAGTTAGTTTAATCATTTGCAGCGTCGAAATTATTTAGCGTTCTACTGAATGCCTGACTTCAACTCGAGCATGTATAGCCCTGGGTTGACGTCCCAGACCGTGCGATGTTTGCGATATCTCCAAAAAGAGCATAATAGCCTCAAATTAAATCTCTACCATATTCAATTTAAAATTGATTCCCAGTTATTTTTGACTGGCTAGTGGGATCTTAGTAGCCCTGTGGTGTCAGAAAATACTATTCTTATCAATGGGCGGCTACGTACAGATGCTAAATCACCCCGGTAGCCAGTCGTTTTAGGCAGCCACTCCTTGGGTGATTAGACCTTTATATAACCACGCTCTATCCTCGCCATCCCTTTATTGTGGTCATTCTAGAAATGTACACACAGACTAAATTGGATTTTTCAACAATGTATCATCTACTGGAGAAGAAGACAGCGAGAGTTTGGTTCACATGCTGGCTTGGGGCCAAATCGATTTGCGCCAAATTCTATTCTGCCAGACTCCGGACCCTTAGCTTGAGATTGATTCATCTGCTATGTTATGAGTCAACTATGTATATTTGGCCGGATGGTGTAGTTGGTTATCACGCAACATAACAATGAGACTATCTATATAGTCGACATAACCCTAGCGCCTAATCTACCATTCTCTAACCTCGTAGTATAGTGTGTATATCTTTAGAATATGGTTGTATTGTGGTGACTACACCATACGGTCTAGCCCTATCAATCCCTAATTGAATAATAAAATTAAAAAGCAAAGTGTAATCCAGCGCCAAACACCAAAAGTCCCGAAAAAAAAAAGGAAAGAAAAACACCAACGAAACGAACGCCAGTCGAGGAAGGAAGTTGGAAGTAATGGATATGATCACCATAAAAGAAAAAGAACGCCAGCCAGCCAGCACGCTTTTCTTCCATCCATCCAGCTTCGTCCTTGATCATCCAAGCCACTGCATGAAATCATTTCCTCGTACTTATCCATCCATTGGCTTGGTATACCATCCCAGAAAACGAAGAATGAAGAATCACCGCTCAATACTCCCATACCAGTGATCAAGCTGGAAATCCGAAAGACTTCTCGTTGGAAGGCCCCACGAACGAGCCACCCACAGCGCCAAACCACCAACAACCCCGACACTCCCCACAATCTGGACAATAATCCAACCTCGTCGTCCAAGATCGTCGATCCACCCCACAACACCCAGCGGATCATGAGGACTCAAACCAGCGACACGATATTCCTTCCCATCGCCAGCACGAGCTCGCATCATATTCAAACCAGCCCCATTCTGGTCATTGCTTGGAACGTGCAGTCCGCAGAAACCGGGTGTTTGCGAGATAGGCACTAATGACCCGTCTACTACGCACTCGCTGAGTCGCTCGGTTAGCCATATGGCACGATCGCCTCGTGCAAGAGACGCGTATCGCTCTCGTTCGTTTTGGAGACTGCGTTGTAGGTCTGTTGCCCATTGTGCGAGGCGAACTTGGGCCATACGTTCTTCGTGTCGTGTGTAATCTGCGAGACGGGCTAGGGTGTAGGTGGGTGGTGATTCACCGAGGGAGGAGATGGATGAGTTCATGGATGCACCTGAGACAGTTCTCCAGCCTACCCCGGGCGAGTTAGCACCGGAGAGTGCGGTGGGAACTCCTACGGGTGGTGGTGACACGGCAGGCAAGTCGCCGCACCGTGAGACGAGCTTTTTGGCGGCTGAATGGCGCAGCCAGGCGAGATTGTCCCGGTCAAATAGTTTCTGTACTAGGGTGTCCAGTTCGGATGGAGTAAGAGGTTGTTCGTAGTCTGGACTCATGAGTGTGCTAGCATCCATGACTTCCAAATCGGCAGTTTTCTCTGAAGACACGGCGTAAGGAGGTTGCGGATTCTGGTCATCTAGCCCGACGACAGGCGAGTCGCCGAACATAAAGGGCTTGATGCCGGCAACTTGCGCCTGTTGATGGAATCGGTCTTTGAGAGAGCTGATATTCTCAGGTGATAGTGTGTCTGCTTTAGCGACGAGAGGGATAACATTGCTCAACTCGCAGAGCTTGCGAATACACTCCACGTCCGTTGTCAAGGTATCTGTAACTATAAGTATCCGGATCTATATCAAAGTCATGACATGTCCTACTTACCATGGGATATCAGATATAATATGGCATCCACCTGGGTACCACCATTCCCAGCAAGTAGATTTTGAAAATCCACACCTGACCCTGCAACGGCAGCAGTCGCCCGCTGTAATTGCTGTCGCATATACTGCAAAACGGCATCGGTCTGCCCTGCACGACTCAATGATGTAGCCGGTGTATCCACAAAGCACAGATTCCGTTCCAGCACAATCTCGCCAATACTTTTTCGCCGTCGAAGCACACGCGAATCCTCCAAGTCCGACCACCACGAAGGATACGGCTTGGTGCTAGCGTAGATCTCGGTGATAGCGGTGGGCATCCCGCGAGTGGGGACGGACCCAGAGTGGGGTCGCGAGGAACGGCGCCGCTCTAGTGCAGTCACGGAGGTGAGAGAGTCAATGGAATCGACGTGTACGATGTCTTCGCATGTTTGAACGATGGCTTTAATCAAGGAGGTTTTTCCTGTACCTACATAATTCCAGATTCTGGATTAGCAGATGTGGAACATAGTCTGCATGCGTCTTTGGACAAGGGGACTTGCCTGGTGCTCCAGCTACGAGCACTTTGAATCTCCCCATCGCCTTTCCCCGCTCTGTAAACGGCCGTCGACTTGGCATCTTAATGCTGGGCATAATAAACTGCGAAGCCCCAGCGAACCCTAGACGCGGTGAAGGTCGAGGTCTCTCTTCCTCATCCCCGGACCCGATTGCTTGACTATTAATTTCATCGGTGATGGAGATATCATCCAACGGTCGGAGGGACTGATTAGAAATGGACTTTGGGCTACTGGGCAGCGACGACGGATCATCAGGGTGGAACGGGGTTAGCGGGCGAGAGACCGTGTCCGGAGTCGGTGGCTGCAAAGACGAGTCTCGAATATCATCCGAGTCGAACGGCCTGATTGTAGACCGGCGTCGTGAACACCGTATCTCTTTCATGTTATCGGATCCAGATCCGCGTGATGAGCTTCGAGTCCGTTGGGTATCTGCGGTGAACCCGCGCGGCGAGCCCGGTCCAAGCTCCGATCGAGAGATAGTCTCTGCTATACTATGCACGCCGTACATGCTTTCTTTGGGATCTCCGGATGCATCTGGGGAGGGGCTGCGTTCTGTATCGGAGGCATGCGGGCTGCGGGATAGAAAGAAGGTTGCGGGGGCGGCAGTGCGGGGATCTAGTGAAGAGCACGAGGACGGAGGGTCCGCGGAGGGTTTGCGGGAGAAGGCTGGCACGTCAGGAACTGGTCGCATTGTCGAGACATTTGAGGGAAGTTGAAGAGGAATGAGTTGATGAGAAATACTTTCGGCGGACTATTGCGGGGGGTTGAATGTCATGTTGCGTATGTAAGCCACCACATCACGCGGTGCGGAAGCTTGACCAGTGACCAGTGACCAGGGTTGAATAGCTGACTTAGGTTTAGCAGTGTAATGGATATTTAGATAAGAAAAGGTAGTTGACTGGATGAATAGAATAGGTTCTATGGGTATATTTGTTTCTACCAATGTAGGGATTTACCTGTCGGCTATCTTATCAATCAAGTACCATAATTTCCAGCTATAGAAGCATTGCAGTTGTATACACGGTTATTGTATCCCTTGAGTAGTGGGGCGGATGGAGTACAATAGTACGCTGTAGCGTCTTCCTGCTTAATATGTTCAAATGTCTAGCAACCTTCCGTCAAGCAAGGCAAGATGGCCGAGTTGGTCTATGGCGCACGGTTCAGGTCTACCTGATCCAAACTTCCGTGTCTCGAAAGGGGCGTGGGTTCGAATCCCACTCTTGTCAACTCATTATCTTTTTGCATTTATCCATATCGAAAAAAAGATGTCTGCTATGTGTCTTTTTTGGTTTTTTTTTTTTTTTCCTTTCAGTCCGTGGTTTTTATAGAGTGGTGCATCATGATTGATTAAGATGAACTTCTATGTATCATATGCTTTGTCCTTTGTAAGTGTGTTGCGGCTTCCTTGCCACACGACATATTCACCTTCATGCTTCTAGCATATATATTTCCAACATCATTCATATGCATTTATACCCACTTCACTACAAACCTATTCTCCTCGCTCTACTCTCATCTAGGATCTAATATAAGCTCCATAATAAATAACTATACCACTTAATAACCCAACCCACGAATACATCAGTAATACAAAACTCCCACTGCTGTACCCTACACTTACCCATCCACCACCCCGAACCCGGTATAAATCACACCTCCCCTTTATCTTCCATCAATTGGTAAGATGGCCGAGTTGGTCTAAGGCGTCAGGTTAAGGTCCACCTTAGCACAAATTCCTGATCTCGTTTACGGGGCGTGAGTTCGAATCTCACTCTTATCATCTGATCTTCTTTTTGCTTTGCAAAAGGTCCCAAATTTTTTTTTTCTGGCTACGGTGGGTTGGGCTGGGTTGGGTTTTGTGGAGTGGCAATGGCGGATATTTTTTGGTCGAGCCAATCAAGCAGCGAGGGTTACGCAACTTACCTGGCAAGTACATGCAGTAACATACTGTACATATTCCTGCAGTATGCAGACGACACGACAAGCTACAAAATCAAAGACAATCAAACAAGATACATGATCAATGCCCAAGCTCGACTTCAATATTCTACAACGAAACAAGGATCCCTCGGCTTCACACCATCCAGTCGTATCTTATCAGATCCAATGCAGACAGACGGTCTATGTACAAACAAACCCTGACGAAACGCGAGCCAGGTCCTCAAATACAAATGCGATAGAAATAGGAATAGGTACAGAAAGATATGTTCAAAATGAAATAACTACAACTTAGCGCGGGGAGCAGATTCCTCCTCCAGAGCCTGTTCGTACAGCTTATCGAGGAGCTGGCGGTAGACCTTGACGGTAGGGGGACGCTTGAGCTTGAGACTGGAGATGAGGATGTTAGCAAATTGATACACACAGGAGTGGGTATACCGGGAAAAGATTGACTTACGTAGGGGTGAGCAGGTTATTCTCAACAGTGAACGGCTCCAACTTCAGCGAGACGTTCTTGACACGCTCATATCCAGCGAGACGGTGCTTCTTAGCAACGCGCTCGAAATCACGCAGCACTGCGCGACGGATCTTCTCATCCGACAGCGCCTCCTTGATCGCATCCAGGTCTGTCGCAGCGATAGGACGGCCCAAGACCTTGCTAGCGAAGGGGGCGAACAGGTCAGGTGAAACACCAAAGATACCAACCAGGAAGGTCTGCATGCTGTCACCGTGCACGTACGCCTGAGCCAGATAGCCCAGTTCAGACATGAACACACCCTCCAGACGCTCGGGCGAAATGTACTCTCCCTGAGCCAGCTTGAGCACGTTCTTGCGTCGGTCGATGATGATGATACGACCCATCTCGTCGATCTGGCATACATCACCGGTGCGGAACCATCCGTCCTCGGTCATGGCCTTGGAGGTCTCCTCGGGGTTCTTGAAGTACTCGTTGAACATGTTGTTACCGCGCAGGAGCAGCTCACCACGGGGGTAGGGCTTGTCATCGACTGAGTATTCCATATCGGGCAGGGAAACCAGGCAGACCTCTGTGCAGGGGGCGAGACGACCGCAGTTACCCGAGGACAGATCGTCGGTCGACTGTGCGGTAGCGCAGGCATAGGACTCGGTTAGACCGTAGCCCTGCACGATGTCAGTACCGGTGGCAATGCGCAGGAAGTTGTGCAGAGTTGGGTCGAGGGGAGCCGATCCGGAGACCATGTAGCGGGCACGCTCGAGACCGAGAGCTGCGGCGACCTTCTTGGCCCAGATGCGGTCGTAGAGGGCGTGCTTGATGGTGGCCTTGGAACGATCAGGGTTGTTCAAGTTGGCAGTCTTGGCGGCAACAATGTGACGCGACATAGCACCCTTGAAGCCGGGAGCCTCGACGGTGGCAGCCCGCACGGCAGTACCGAAGCGGCTGTACAGACGGGGCACGGACATGAAGCCAGTGGGCTTCAGCAGCTTCAGATCATCGACCAGCTCCACAATGTTGCCGTGGAAGTAACCAATCCGAGCACCGCCCCAGAAGGCAGTGTGCTCGGCAAGACGGGCATAGATGTGAGCGAGAGGAAGGTAAGAGCACATAGTGTCGCCCCGAGCCTGGCCGATAGTGATCAGACCGGCAGAGGTAGCAGCCACGGCGCTCTTGTGGGTCAGAACAACACCCTTGGGAGGGCCGGTAGTGCCAGACGTGTAGTTAATGGTGACAATGTCGGAGGGCGAAGGAAGGTTGTATCCACGCTTGGAGGCCTCTCCCAAAGCCTCGACCTGATCAATGGTGTAGATTGACAGGTCCTGACCAGCGGCAATCGACTCCAGCAGAGCGCGCTTGGAGTGACCAGCCTGGTCACCGCCGTCCAGAGGATCAAGACTGACAATCATCTTCAGGTTGGGCAGGGCACCCTTGAGCTTGAGAAGGGTGGGAATATGGGGGAGGGAGGTAACGACACAGCTCAGCTCAGCGTGGTTAATGATATACTCGGTAGCATCCGGGGCAAGCACATCGTAAATGGAGACCGAGTAGAGACCCTGAGACATGCAGGCCAGATCTAGCAACCATAGGTATTAGCTTTTAAACAGCCCCGATAGATTCAAACTTGGAAGACGTTTTCCATACCGGTAATCTGCCACTCCGGGCGGTTTTGGCACCAAAGACCAATACCATACTGGCCAGGACGGTGGACTCCATGCTTGTGGTGCAGCTCAACCAGACCGGCACCGAACGCAGCGCGACGCTTCTGGACCTGCTCGTATGTAAGCCACTGGTAGGCATCGAACGCCTTGGTGACTGGGTTAAAGGGGCGCCAGCCGAGGCAGTGGTTCTTGGGCTGGCGGTTGGCCGTCGACTCGAACATGTCATGGGCAGTGAGGACCTATCCGTACAACTCGTGTTAGCCTTTCCCTATGCGCCTTTCAACCTTCTTGCTTGTCGCAATCGGCTTTTCCACATACCTGAGGATCCAATGTGCTCAACAACTCCTTCTGCGCATTCCACGCCCGGTATACCCGGGTACGACCAGGCAGCTCAGTCCCCGGGATAGCCACAGAGTACGGCTGTCCATTAGGGGGCGACTGCTTCAGCTCCTGCGCCTTAGCGAGGTGCGCGGGTTGTGAGAAAAACATGATGTGTATTGTAGTATCTGCGCTCGGGAAAAAGAAAACCGGGACGTTAGCACGAGTCTCTCGGAATGTGGCGGCAAAGCTGGGGGAAGTCGTTGTTGCTGTACATACCACGTGAGATGGACGAAGGTCAATGGAGTAAGATAAGGAGCGGGACGAAGAAGAGAAAGGAGATCTCCCAAAGCGAACGAGTCCACGTCAGGTAGAAGAGGAGGGAGGAGAGTGTGGGGATGAGAGGAAAAGAAGGGGAAACGAGAATCTGGAGTAGGAGTTACGGAGTCTGAGAAAAGGAAATCCGGAGAGGCCAACCTTTTCTGGTCAAAACTCCATTCGCGACTGGTTGATGACCGGATCAGGAGGAAAAGTACCTCGGCACTTTGACCGGCGGGTACTTGGCTTAACTATGGGGTTGCCACTCAAAATACAAGTACCCCGTGCCCAATCCGCTAAATTCAACAGAGTTCAGCCAGCCCGATCTCATCGGCCCTCACATGTCGGTTTTCACATGGGATGAAATAATCAGACCGTGAATTCCGATACTTAATTCGAGGGGACTGTGAAGCTTTCCCCATGGAGTAAAGAGTGGTACCCCACGAAGTAGTCTCTAGAGTATACTCATGTCTACTCATGTCTACTCATGTCTACTCATGTCTACTCATGTTTGACCTCTTCTAACCATTTACGCGGGGTAGATCCATCCAGCGGAGATGTCTATATGATGAATTGTATGTATAAATAAATAATAATGCCCAAGACTATCGACATAATAGGCTCAACAAAGTAATACTGTGCCGTGTACACGACACAAGCCAAGAAAAAACCACAACGCCATGCCCAATGCCCACATGCCACGAAAACAAGGAGCCGAATAAGTAAAGTAACAAGAAAAATAAAGTATAATCACACATGCCTCATCCCCTCAAAACTTTCAATATTCACACAATTAACCAGAGATCCAGTGCCACACCTTGCCATACCAGGTGGTCGGCTCAACGGTCTCCCAGTTCTCGCTCTCGGGCGAGGTTCGGCCGGTATCCAGATCAGCCTCGATGGGCTTGACAAAGGCCGGGCGGTAAATCACCTTGTGGCCGACATACAGCACCACGAACAGGATCAGACTCAGGTAGTTGATGAAGAAACTCTTAACCTGGAATCCACCGATGAACGAAGTGAAGCCCTGGGTGATAATGATCAGGCAGTTGAAGAACAGACCGTACCACGAGAACCAAGGCTGCCAGATGGCCTTGTACGGCAGGACATCGCGCGAGATGTTGCGCGCCTTGATCGCACGCATAAAGGCCAAGTGGCAGCCATTCAGCGAGGCCCAGGTGATGAAACCAGCGACACCGGAGATCTGAAGCAACCAGGTGAAAACGGTCGCGCCCGAGTTGGACACGTTCAGGAAACCGAGCAGACCGAACAGAGCGGTGAAACCGACCGCGTAGTATGGCACACCACCCTTGGTGGTGCGCTTGAAGAAGCGAGGAGCAAAGCCTTCCTGGGCCAGACCGACGATGATACGGCTACCGCTGTACACGTTCGAGTTGGCAGCCGAGAGCACCACGGTAAGCAAAACGGCGTTGATGATATCCGGCAGGGCGTTTACACCCGCGCGACGGGCCGCAATCACAAAGGGAGAAGCATTGGCGTTACTGGCACTGGCGCCGGTGTTGCTAACCAAGTTCTCGTCGTCCGAAGGCACCACGATACCGATGAAGAAGATGGAGAAGATGAAGAAGAAGACGATACGGAAGAAAGTCTTGCGAATAGCCGAGGGGACAGTCTTGCGCGGGTTCTCGGTCTCACCAGCGGCGATACCGACCAGCTCCGTACCCTGGTAGGAGAAACCGGCTTGAATCAGGCAAGACCAGAAGCCGACGAACTTGGCGAGGGAATCGTCACCCTCAATCAGGTAGGGCACAAAGGGACCCGGGTGAACCCAGTACCGGAATCCAATATAACCTTCCTTACCCACACCGGCGTTCATGCAGATAGCGAAGATCATAAAACCGATCACAGTGATGATCTTGACGCTGGAGAACCAAAACTCCATTTCACCATAAAACCCGACGGGCATCATGTTGAACGCGATGATCATCACCCAGAAGATAGCGATGAAGATTGCAATCGAAATCGTCTCGTCCCAGAACTGGATAATCAAACCGGTAGCTGTGAGCTCCAGCGCAAAAGTCGATGCCCATGAGAACCAATAGATCCAACCCATGGAGAAACCCAGACTGGGGTCGATCAGGCGAGCCGCATACGAGGTGAAAGCACCGGGGATGGGGATATAAGTTGCGATTTCACCCAGCGCCGTCATGACCGAGTAGACGATAGTACCGACGAAGATATAAGCGATCAGGGCGCCAACGGGGCCTGCATTGGCGATGGCCGTACCGCTACCGATGAAGAGACCAGTGCCGATGGTACCACCTGGATGCGAGGAGATACAGATTAGAGGAAAATTCTGCGGCGAGCTCCGAAACAGGCTCTAACGGTGAAGCACATGGTATATTTTACTCACCAATGGCAATCATCTGCAAGTGACGACTCTTCAGCTTGCGCTTCAGATCCGGCAGCGGGTTGGACTCGCGACCAGCACCGTGCTTCTCATAGTCGACATCGTACTGGTTGACAGCATCCTGAGGCTGGACTTGCATGATGGGGCCTGCCGACTCCATCTTTCCCTTGTCAGACCAAGGGGCGTCCACGGCCATCACTGACTATATTCAGAGACGAGGCAAAATCGAGGAAAGGTGGGACGGTGAGATGTGAGGAAGAAGGAAGAGACAAAACGAGGAGAAAGAGTCAGAGACGGACGCGATCTCCACTTGTTGGCAAGCGTGTCTGGCTACTACTCCGGCAGTTTTTGGGCCTTTTTCCTCTATAGTGGAGTCCGACACGACGTCGAAACCCTACCAATTCTTTTGTTCCGATACCCAAGACGGTAATATCTTAGGTAAAAGAATCTCGTGAGGGGAAGAGTCGTTATAGATCTTGGGGAAATAAGCCTTGGCCCAGGGCTAAACTGGAAACGAATTGGAGATGACTCGACAATCTCCAATGTTTCAGTTCCTCAAGACTTCCTTTTGTATAATTTCTCAACAGAAAATTTTTATCCTCCGGGAAAACTTCGATGCTCCCGGGACATTGAGTTTTTTTGCCTTTGCCCTGCCATGTGGGCCGCGCCGCCAACCAGGAAAACTTTTTTCTCCGTGGTGGCGACTCCTGGCCTCATTTGGGGGGACTTGGGCCTCTGGAAGGCTTACAAGATATGACTACTGCCTATGACAAAAGATGTTGTACATTTATCCTATCGCTCGAGATATACGAGATGTCGGGGAACTAGGCCATTGTGACATGGTGTACTCCCGTGGTCGGGAAAAGGATCAAGCTAAAGAACGACCAGTGCAACTCTGCATGCAGGAAAGCGCCACCCGCCGATCGGAGCCTTGCCGAAGTAAAAGAGCTTTCCTGGCGACGCGGCTTTAGATTTGAGACAGAGGAAGTTTAACCTAGGTCTAGTATTCTATTATTTAGGTATTTATCTATATTTGTGTGTATATCAACAATCCCTTCCTGTATATATGATGGAGAATATGCAATTTCCTATCCCGAGTCCCAAGTTCCCAACACCGACAGGCATGACTTTTCCGGTGGGTTCCCCGATTTTAAATGTTACCATGGGGGCCGACAAGGCCGTTTCCGTTCTCTACGGCCCGTGAGACGGGCCAATCACATCCTCCTGTCCGATAAGTATGTAAGCAGATAACTGATACGCTGATTCATAGGCCCATCTCTTCCATCTCAGTAAGATAACTAAGATCTATGACAGACAATCTATACCAGCCCGGGCAGACCATGTCAAAGTCTAGATCTATACCAACATTAACAATCCTAGAGATCTGCCAGAACTTCCAAAAGGGAGAAAAAATCAATTCGGGGCTAAGTAGAATATCTCTCAGTCAATGCGAAATGTTAACATGCCCGAAAGGAGTAAAATGATAGTAGAGGAAAGTAGTCGATTGTTGAATATGGAAAATTAGTGTCATGCACATGGTCATCATCGCACAAAGCAAGACTATACACAGATATAGTCGCCGCATCTCTCATAGCATTCAAGAAAGAAAAGCAAAAGGGAATAACAGCCTCGAGGGGTATCGTGGAAAGTAAGAAAAATACTGCGCTGCATAACAAGTCATCCTTCGATCAGACATTACCACCCCAGGATGAGCTAGCAAAATCTTGATATCTTCATCAAGCCAGCTCAACACCTCAACCCTCAATCCCCAACTCCCGCTTTAAACACCCAAATGGACATTATGCTGAGTCTTCTGCGCACTCTCCCCACTATGCCTATGATCCTTAAGATCGATAACAGCAAAATAAGTCGTCACAACGAACAGAACCCTAACCCCCCAAAAACACATTAGCCATTAGCCACAATTCCCCCAGCTCATGCATCCCCACTCCTGGAGGAGTATAGCTTACCACTCAAAAGCCCCAAACACAGCAACAGCCTGCAAAGCCCGACATCCACTCCAAGTACAATACGCCGGCGCCGGCAACTGCGCAGCAATCGCGATAAAGCCGGCAAACCAGAAAATCATGGTAATCACCTCCACAGCGGGAATCACGAAGCGATGTGCCAGACGGGGGAAGTAGATTGGTGCGGCGAGGAGGTAGGGTGTTGCGACGAAGGTGGTCCAGCAGCCGAGGAAGAGGAGGAAGTTTACTGTGTCGGAGAAACTCCACCAGTAGGAGAAGGTGCTGATTACTAGAATTGGAGGTTGGACCAGTTAGTATTTACCAAGGTAGTTATTGATCATGTAGTACTTGATAGTTCCATCAAGTACATGGGGAGTTGTGTACTTACCATAGGCAGTCAAAGCGACCACGATCAGGCCGAAGAGAATCTGGACAAGGCGCACGGCGTAGATCCACGGAATCGCCATTTTGGATAGTAGTGGTAGTTGTAGTTATGGCGATAGCGAAGCGTGGGAGAATTTTAGAAAAAGGTCGCTCCTAAATCCGGGGGATAAGATGTCAACTAAAAAGAAACACAAACACACACAAAGCAAAATCGCAGAAAACAAGGAGTATAAAAGCACAAAGCAACCATCACACCTAAAAGTGGGCAGCCACCGGCGTCGCGCCATCGTCATCGGTGACATCTTGGCGCGACCGTCGGCGTCAGGTGCTGGTCCTCCCTGGAAGCTGGGCTTACAGCTGACTGGTAGGGCTGACGTGGGTTATGCTGCTAGTGCAGAGAACTGGTTGGATGTGGGCACTGGAGAAAGAGGTCCTTACCGTTTGAGACTTTGAGTGTACCTTTTTTTTTTTTTGTTAATTTAAAAGGATCGGCGAGGAGGGGGAAAGAAGTGACGTTTGTCTTGGAGTGTGAGCAGGGAAAGGATGTTTCTAGGAGGTCAGGATTATATGTGAAAAGAAACGCAACTGGATTTCTCCCCTCGCGCCTTGCATGTCTATTTTGATCTTTTCTGCTGCCTATCCTCCATGGTACATGCGTACAGAATACTCCTTTCTTTAGAAAAAGACCCTGGCACAGCCACTCATGTCAACGAGAGTTTCTGTTTTTGCTGCGCTGCCTAACGCCCAGCATGTGAAACTCGGTTAGGCGCGCGCCGATCACAGGGTCTCGTGTTTGTCGCAGGTCGCCGAGAATCAGAACTTTAGAAAGCTATCGAGTGGCTCAGGGTCAAAGCCGACTGGTAACTATTGTAGAAAACTTGAAAACCATGGATTACCTCGATCGGACCGTGGCTGGAATAGGAGGCTATGTATACTTCTTTGTTTACTCCAAAGTTTGTCAAGTTTCTGCCTGAATGTTGAGGCGACTGGTGGCTGTTTATTGATGACGTCATGGCTGATACAGTACATTAACTACTGTAGATTGGCTCTCTAAAAGGCACTCTGCCTCTAAACTGTCAATGGTCTATTGTAAAATCCAGGCCTGAAAGTCTATGAATCTATGTGCATGTTTATACTTCTCTTCCCAAACCTAAATGATCTCGTGATGTTGTCGTAGAATGAAGAAAAAGGGTCCGATGATCACCACCACAAAACTTTAGATCGACTGCACAGTACCCACACGCTCCATTTCCATGGTAGGAATCTCGTGGGATGCCTCGGGTTCCGCTGTCGATGCCCTCTTTTTCTTCTCCTCGATACTATTCCCCGCGAGTTTCTTCATATACAGGTCAGACTCGGCCGCGTATTTGCACTTCGCTCGCACTGCAGCGCCATACTTGTAGAAGAAGAACGGGAACGGCAGGAAGAGGAGCGAAATAAATGCAGGGATGGACGGGGCCCAGTGGATTCCCACACCCTCGTACATCCAAATTGACACGATAGGCAAAACTGCGCCAAAGATAGACCGGAGAACTGCATTCGCAGCTAACACGGATGCGGCATAGATCGTGTACGAGTCGATCAGGTAGTTCCTACACCCCATCTAAATTAGGATAACGCCCATGCCAAACGGTGCCGTACCGATGAAGCATAAAATCCAGTGAATCGGGGTATAGTTCGTCCATGCAAACCAGAACTGACTGATTGGGATTGCCAGCGCCCCTGGCATACACATAATCAGCCGAGTCTCCGGCGGCGCGTATCCCCCACGTTGACTTTGTACTTTGGTATAATGCAGATTTGCGGGGATAGTGCATATAATCCCGATGATCATACCAACCATAATACCTAGGAAGGAAAGACCTCCCACACAGGGATTCCACCCGCGTACTCGTTCAAATACAATCGGGAATGCCGCGAAGAGCATATACAGAGTACCATATACTAGCGCAACATATACTGCCGAAAGCAGGACGATGGGTTCTTTGAAAAGAAAAACCCAAGGTCTGGATAGTGTTTTCCTCAATAAATCAGCGGTCGTAACGGGTCCCTTCTCCAGCTCGATTTTATTGCGATAGACCTTCCCAGTTATCCGCGAGAGTCGCTCCGCACGCTTTCGCAAGAGTACCGGTGCGTACGTCTCCGGAGTCAACAGAGTCGATACCGGCCAGACAAAACCAGCAGTCGCAGCAAGAAGACCCTCCACCCACCGCCACCCAGCCTTCATCCCCAGAAAGCCGCCGATAATAGGACCCAACGAGGGCCCCAAAAAGGGCGCCGCAGCATAAAGACTCAATCCAAGACCCCGCTGCCTCGCCGAGAAAATATCCAAAATCGGTCCACCGCCATCAGCCAACGGCGCCGACCCAAACGATCCCGCAAAGAATCGCAGAATACACCGAGTCCAGATATTCCGTGCCCCGGCACACCCAGCCAGAAAAGAAGCCATGAAAAGCAACCTGATGAAAAATGATACCTGTCGACCATAGACTTCGCCCACCGGCGCCCAGAATAACGGTCCGATCGCAAAACCTAATACATACAAGGATAGACCAAGTGTGGCGACGGGCGTGCTGACCTGGAAATGGTCGATGATCTCGTGGATACTCCCGATGTATGCGGCGTGGCTGGGCCGATCTAACCGATATGATTAGCTCGAGGTTGAAATGGGTGGTCGGCTTGCAAGTTGCCCCTGGTAAGCCGATACTGTATCATTTTGGAAGTGTGAAAGTGGGGGTAAAGTTCAAGGGACTATCACTATATAATGGATTTTCGATAATTCTACTCAAAATGGGTTAGGGATCTTTTAGTAGATCATGTAGACTTTACCTTTCCCTGTGATCCACTATCAAGGCATTCGCCTGGTCCAAATGTTGTTTACTTTGCTTAGACTTCTTCTACTTGACAATCAAGTGAGGCTCTGGTTCTATTAAGGAGAACTCGTAGGAATTAATCATAGATCACGATCACATATAATTCAGCCATTGATTCCCTTATGTGCGTGCTAACCAGTAAGCTGATTCGGACTCCCAGCTTGACTTTGATGTTATCACCTTTATTTAGTATTGTGACCTCCAAGGGTGATTGCCGTAAGTTCTCATGGAATAGATAAACCAATTTTTGTCATGATGCGGTAGAAAGGCACGTTTAGTACCGTGAAAAAACTGTCCGGATTGCAATAGTTTAGTGTTACTGTTAAAAGTTCTGATACATTCACTGCTGCCATTACAGTTCGTTCGATAAAAATAAAGTCTAAGTTCTTGATTGTTTTAATCAAGAAATAAAGTATTTATTCTTAGAGGACTCAGATATTGGCAGGGAGGTTTGTGTATAGTCACGCGACCAAGAACAGCTTTTTCAAAACTGGGATTATAGAGACCCATGCCCAGAGGAGTGATGTAATCAGAGCGCGGGTTATGGATGATATCAGAGACCAAGCCTGCTACTGTCTTCTAAGAACAATATACCGAAATGTCGACAGCAGAAGTCTGCAGAGTAGCTAGACAAACCATGAAGCTTCCCTTTGTCCATCACAGCTCTCCAATCTCAGACTGGCTACGAAAACTGGCCAGATTGGCCATGACTCACTAAACATTCAGCCTTTTAACCCACGGCGCACGGTGCTATACCTTTCAACCCCCACATTTGGCGTATCGGTCCTGTTCCTGACCCACTCTCCACCACTCAAGTGGTGTGAAAAAGGCAAAACTACCGCAGCTATGAGTGGGGTATAGTTCGAATTCAGCAAGAGCATGCTCCTCATTTGTAGGTATAACGCGAGAAACTTCAGTGCTGGTATCATTGATAGGTAAAGATAGTAGGGAAGCAGGCTGCTAACATGTGCTACTCAGTATACGGGTCAGCCAAGACTCGAACCGGGCCATAGAAAGAAGGACAAACAGGCAACGTGGAACGTTGGAGCACCTGTCGCCCGAGAAAAAGAGAGAAAAAAAGAGAAAAAAAGAGAAAAAAAGAGAAAAAAAGAGAAAAAAAAGCAAAACAATCGAGTTTATCCGAGTTGAGGCGGCATTGGACGAACTAGCTCGTCTTTGACTGTAAACCTTCGTAATCACGCCATCGAGTCCCCCTCCGTCGTGGTTGATGCCCTCCTTCTTGGCCCGTTTATTAGGACAATTTGGTCCCTGTTTTTTTTCTCTTTTTTTTTCTTCCAAAATATTTCTACAGTCTCTATTAGTCTTGATATCTCCTCCTCTACCAATTTGGTTGCTATTGTCCATTGGTCCTCGTTGTACCCCGGATATTTTTGAAGCTCCGTTCACTGGGTTGGTTCCCCGCATTTCACCATGGCCGATCAACAAAATCTCCACTTTGAGACCCTTCAGCTTCATGCTGGGTAAAGACCACACTACTTTCCATTTACTTTGAAGGATAATGAAACTAACAATGATCTCTCCAGCCATGAACCTGATGCGGCCACCAATTCCCGCGCAGTCCCCATCTACGCAACATCCTCCTACACATTCAATGACTCCGCCCACGGCGCGAGGCTCTTCGGCCTCAAAGAATTCGGCAACATCTACAGCCGAATCATGAACCCCACAGTCGACGTTTTCGAGAAGCGTATTGCCGCTCTTGAAGGTGGTGTCGCTGCTGTCGCAGCTTCGTCTGGCCAGGCCGCTCAATTCATGGCTATCTCTGCGCTGGCGCATGCTGGCGATAACATCGTTTCCACTAGCAACTTGTACGGTGGCACGTATAACCAGTTCAAGGTACTTTTCCCGCGTTTGGGTATTACTACTAAGTTTGTCAATGGTGATAAGCCGGAGGATATTGCGGCTGCTATTGATGAGCGTACCAAGGCTGTGTATGTCGAGACTATTGGTAACCCTCGCTACAATGTGCCTGATTTCGAGGCTATTGCAAAGGTTGCGCATGACAAGGGTGTTCCTCTAGTGGTAAGTCTTTGCGGACTGATATCATACTGTATCAATCAAGTTGCAAGAAAGTTCGTGACTAACATCACTGTTCATACATAGGTTGACAACACCTTCGGTGCCGGCGGCTACTTCGCCCGCCCCATCGACCACGGCGCAGACATTGTCGTCGAAAGCGCGACCAAGTGGATTGGCGGCCACGGTACCACCATCGGCGGTGTAGTCATCGACAGCGGCAAGTTCGACTGGGGCAAGAACGCCGCCCGCTTCCCACAATTCGTCGAGCCCTCCGAGGGTTATCATGGATTGAAGTTCTGGGAAACCTTTGGCCCCATCGCCTTCGCCATTCGCGTGCGTGTCGAGATCCTGCGTGATCTGGGCTCCGCATTGAACCCTTTTGCAGCCCAGCAGTTGATTCTCGGCCTGGAGACGCTGAGTCTGCGCTGCGAGCGCCATGCGACCAACTCTCTCGCACTGGCTAAGTGGCTCCAGAAGAACGAGAATGTTTCTTGGGTCTCGTACCCCGGTCTTGAAGACCATCCGGCGCACGCAACTGCGAAGAAGTATCTGACTCGCGGATTTGGCGGTGTCTTGTCTGTTGGAATTAAGGGTGGTGCGGCGGCTGGAAGTCAGGTTGTTGATGGGTTCAAGTTGATTTCCAATCTTGCCAAGTAAGTGAAGATCAAAAGCGTATTTGATGGTATCAGTATTTTCTAACACATCTCTTCTAGTGTTGGCGACTCCAAGACTCTGGCTATTCACCCCTGGTCCACCACCCACGAGCAGCTGACTGACCAGGAGAAGGCTGACTCGGGTGTTACCGAGGATGCTATCCGTATCTCGGTGGGCACTGAGCACATTGATGATATTATTGCCGACTTTGAGCAGTCGTTCAGCGCGTTGAAGACTGCTTTGCCGGACCGTACTGCTTAGGGGAAGAACTACAAAGAACTACACAGGCGCCACTTTGGTTTATAATTAAACGTGCTATACAGGGAGTTATTCAAGGCTTGTTTTGTCGCAGTGCCCACGGGCTTCATTTATATATGCGTCGTGTTTGAGAATGAAGCAATGACAGAAATAAAATATGAATGAATTTCTTAAACGCGTGAATTACTACGTAAGAGAAAACCATACGGTGGCCAGAGCAATGCACTGGATTTAATACAACTAATATCTGCGATTACTGACATTCAAGTGTGCTAAATAGGTCAAAGGATCATGATATCTCCCTTTTTGATCTATTTCTAATACATCAAGCTCACCTCTCTAACATGTATAACCATCTATCAATCACAAACCGACCCACCAGCCTCAGCCAAGCTTGCCGCATGAGCCATCAATGCAGCACCCACACCAGACCCATCCTTCGTAAGGCTAATCCTAATCCGCTTCTCACCCTTAACTCCAATCTCAGAGACTTCCCTCATTGCACCGCGCATCTCAGCCTCAAACGTAGGATAAGACTCTATGAGAGAACCATCGGCTCCGATGTCGATAATTTCCTCATACAGAGACGTGGTCTCAGCATCTGGCGTATGTTTCGGCAGCATCCAGGATGGTCTCTTGCAGATCAATCTCACAAAGTCCAAAAGGTGGCGGAAAAGAAGAGGCCCACAGTTGTAAAAGCTTTTGAAGCTGGTGGGCAGAATGGAGGTCTTTCGTGAAGGGATGCGTTGTGTGGTTCTGCTGGGAGGCTTTTCGAGTCGTCCACTTTGGATGATGACGGCAGCTAATGATGCACCGGCTAAACGTGCTGCTCGTCTTGCAATGGCTTCGGATATCAGTTTGATAGCCTCTGCATCTGCTCTACTGACGGTCTTGGCTGAGAGTGCATCTTGAAGCAGCGCAACTGCGCTGTCGAGGTCATCGGGGTCGGACCTCGCAATATTAGACAGAAGAGAGCTGTCGACCCCGTCTCGTCGAAAAAGACAAGAGTCTTCAACGACAGTCATGCTGAAAGCACCCCCTTGCAACAGCTGTAGTATCGCCAATCGAAGAAGCTCCCCAAGATAAAGTCCGGATACCCTCTTTTCCAACATTCCGAATCCAGGGTCCACGGATGATGCATCGAGTTCATCATCGAGTGGTGTCCGAGGCAAAACTTTCATCTCATCGTCCAGGGAGCCCCATTCACTGTTGATCACCATAATACCATCTGCATCGGTACTGGTATTTTTGAGCCTTCGAACATTGGACAGCTTTTCCACGTAAGCAGCATTCGTACCAGTCCCAAAAATGACTGCACCCAGTGTAGATATCCTCTGACCCGAGCTGTATGATCTCGTCAAGAGTGTACCGACACTGTCATTTGCCAGGACCGTCACTAGTACTGGTAAACCCATTCTATCGATGGCTTCTTGCAGCATGACGCATGGATCGCGTCCCACGGCTTCTGGTATATCCCAGCCCTTGTCCCAGTGTATGAGACGACCGCCCTTGAGAGATTCCTGCTCACAGGTAAAACTGAACGTGAAGCCCAACTTGTAAGGCGATGGACTCTTTGGATCAAGATGTGCGTTGAGAAACTCCGCGATATTTCCTGCAATAAAATCGAACAGAGGCAGATAACTTTCATTGACCATGACACTGGGCGGGACTTTGTGCCTGCTTTGGAGAACGGTGAAAGTAGAATCGCCGTTTAATTCGGCCATGCATATCCTGCAGTTGCTTCCGCCAAGATCAACAGCCAGAAATTGACCCTTCTCAGCTCCAGTCGGTACACTCGGCAAATAGGCGGGTAACTGCCAAGGGCGTTCATTTGCAAGGCCGTCCTCTAACAGATAAAATAGTCAGTATTCCAGCCTCATATCATACTCTAGGACGGTATTTCCTCACTCATCTGACGGACTAAATGCCTCGTCACTCTCCGCACATGCTCAGCACTGAGACCAAACTCGCCAGCAATCCGCTCGGCCTGAGCCATCAAGCCCAACCGATGCTCTTCCACTTTCGTCATGGTCAACAAAGATAAAAGAATAGAGAAACCAAAGACATCCACAAGCCATCCATAATGAGCGACTGAAGTATTCGAGAATGCGCAATCCAGAATAGTTGTCCCCCTTCACGATGTGGAGCAGTGCAAGACCGATGTTACAGAATTTGTGTTTGGTATAATTCATTCCACGGCCAAATTGCCGGTAGAGCACCGGTTAATTCGGTCTATCATGCTGGAGCCACTAAGGACCAGCCCCCTCTCCCTCTCTGTGTTTAGCTCCTACCGTAGTTACGTGGGTCTACGTCCCGGTGATCTTTTGGACTTTGCCGGTTTCGCCGGGATCCACAATACGTTCGAGGGGAACACCGAAGAACTTGCAGTTACTGTATTTAGTTAGTGTTGTAGGTTGCATCCCGAAGGGGTGAGGTACGGGGTAATTCTAAATTGAAGAAATGTTGAAGATTTGCTTCTCGCGCTAAATAGGACCGCTCGGTTTTCGAGTATATCCTTCCACTCAGACGACTTCTACCACTTTACTTTGGTATAGTTGTCCTGAATAGAATATTTCAGAGAACCAGCTTCATTCATCTAATGGTATATAGAAAATCCAGAAGCTACTTTGCGTCTAAAAATGTACAAAAATTGAACAACACTTGTAGCAATTCAAACCGGTGAAAATGGCATCGTCACAGATCGCACAGTCAACGGTTTCAGTTGTCCAATGCGTGAGGACATACTATCCGGTGTCAGCTCTCCATCCTCCGGCTCTCTCCACGCTGTTTCACTCGATGTGGCCAACGTAAGTGTTGGCTGGGTCTCGATGCTCATCCCTTTTTGAAGGATAGTACGTTCCACGCCCGTGAAGTACTGCAAATAAAAGCTATTAATTTCGTGACAACCAAATCTTTCGAGGAAAGACTTACTCTGACCGTTTTCACTGTCAACTCCATCGTTGCATCTTCATCAACGACCACCATGCTGGACGGATGTAGCTGCAAAGCAGATAATGTGCACAAGTGGCTGACACCACCCTCAATAGCCTGCTGGATAGCAAGAGCTTTGCCATTTCCAGTTGCGATTATAACCACCTCCCTGGCATCCATGATGGTCTGCACTCCGACCGTCAGCGCCATGCGTGGCACAGCGTTAATATCACCATTGAAGAACCGCGCATTAGCGATGATAGTCTCGTGAGCGAGGGACTTGATTCGAGTCCGACTAGCCAGACTAGATCCAGGCTCGTTGAATGCAATGTGACCATCACTTCCCACACCGCCGAGGAATAGTTCAATTCCACCCAGGGCTTTGATTCTAGACTCGTAGGCAAGACATTCATCTGTTAGACTAGCGGCATTGCCGTCGAGGAGATTGATGTTTTTTAAGTCGATATCGACGTGTTTGAAGAAATTGTTGTACATGAATGAGTGATAGGATTCGGGGTGGTCGCGAGGTAGACCGACGTACTCATCCATGTTGAATGTTACAACATGTTGGAATGAGATCTCGCCGCGGGAATATGCGGCGATCAATGCTTGGTAGATAGGTAGAGGACTACTACCTGTTGGTAGTCCCAGGACGAATGGTCGTTCTGTTGTTGGAGCAAAGGTGTTGATTCGTTCTGGGAGAGTTGAGTTTCGACCTTGCCTAATTTCTGGTGTCAATACTTACTGACAATATACGCGGCGATATACTGCGCCACCTGCTCGGGGCGCTCTCGAACAATCAAACGCATTTTCGAGACTGTGTGGAAGGATAGAGGTAAAATCCAGTGTTGGAGGAATATGAAGTCAAGCTTAGAGATTGCCGTGAGAATTGTTGGAAGAAAAGGTCAGTGTGTTCCAGAAGACAGATTACTGTCTCAATTTCCTTGCGACCCATGAACTTGGTAGAAACATGGTTACAACAAAGGTGGCCACTCTGATACGACCTTCAACTTGATTCTCCATTCTTCGTCAATAGAGTAACTCGGGCTTCGTAGATTGGAAGAGGGTCCGGTGATGGCGGGGAATCCGGTAAAACCGGAAAAGTGACTACAATGCCGGTGATATCGGGAGTATTCGCGGCGAACATTAGGAGTTTTTTTTTTTCTAAGACCCAGTCTATTATTCTGAGCCGATAATGTAAAGTGTTATTGCGTGTAGAATGGAGACATAGTCATAGCTGGAAATGCAAATGAAAGTTTGGAGCGCATGTAAGCGAGGCAGAAGAGTAGTAAAGGGCCAAGATCCTACTTGCACATACTGAGTCGTGCACTATCATTTTCATGCTTACTCCATATTATCCCAAGTCACTTTATAGGTTTAATAAAGTTCATAAAGAAATCTCATATCTCAATATTATATCAATTAACTCATAAATTCAGACATCATCCATAACAAAATACATAGCCCTCTCAAATACAAGAATAAATCCAATCCAATCCATCCATCACTCCTCCTTCGCAGCAGCAATCTTCTCCTTATACTGCTGACTCCCAACAAACCACCACCCCAAAATCAAAATCGGCAACCCACCCACAACCACACAAGTATAATTCATATTCTGCGCAGTCAACGGCATAGTATACGGGAAACTGAAGAAAGTGATCGCAAAGACCAACCACCCCACAGTAACCCCATTAACCAACCATCCCCACTTCCCCATATGAAAAGTACCCTTATGCATATTCAACCGTCCTGTAAGCATATTCGTCGCAATGGGAATCAAATAAGCCACATTATTAATCGTCACAGCCGCACCAAGCATACTGTTAAACGCAGTGCTACTGCCCAGGTAAAGACAGCCGAGGACGGCATTGGCGGCGCCGACGAGTAACTGCGCGTTGAAGGGGATGCCGAAGCGCTTGCTGACGCGGCCCCAGATGTTGGAGAAGGGCATGGCGCTGTCGCGGGCGAAGGCCCAGAGGACGCGAGAGGTGGAGAGTTGGGAGGATACGACGCAGGGGCCCAGAGCGATGAAGAGGATGAAGGTTAGGCCGAAGGCACCGCCGGCGGATTGGGTTGCTTGGTGGAAGAGTTCGGCGAGGGGGAGGCCTGTGTTTGTGGTTGAGAGGGCGGCGTAGTCTTGCACGCTGAACATGAGGCCGATTAGGTAGGTTAGGCCGGTGATGAAGGCGATGGAGAGGGTTATGGCGATGGCGAGGGGGGCGTTGCGGGAGGGCTGGTCTTGTTAGTGTTGGGGGATTTTGGGATGGAATGATAGGGGTTTGTCTCACGTTGGGCATTTCCTCGGTGATATGGGTGACGCCGTCGAGGCCGCCTAGACTATACAAGGGGTTGACGAGGCCGGTGATGAAGCAGATACCATTGTTGCTCCAGCCAGTATTGTTGATCCAAGTCTTGAAGACGAATGTGGTGTCTTGATGGGTGGGTGCACATGCAACCACTGTGACAAGAACGACCAACCATCCGATTTGGAGATAGAAAAGAGAAAATTTGTTAAGTGCTGGGATGATCTTGTTTCCGAATAGAACCACTGCAGCCGTGAGGGCATTCAGGATCTGATAGATGACGAAAGTCTGCCAGGTCTTGAAGGCCATGTCGGGGTGGTAAAGCGCATACAGAGCTTGGACTAGTTCTTGTTAGATATGGACTGTCTTGATCAGGACTTACGATGTACATACCGACTTGAGCGAAGATCAAATTGGTCGACGCAGTAGTAAAGATCCCTAAAAACATCAATTAGTTCCCAAGATCTAGTTTCAACACACATACTTCCCTACTTACAGCCACAAACAGTCAACCATCCAGTCATGAAACTCAAGAAAGCGCTATACTTCTTGGGTGCAACAGCAGCAATCCAATGGTACATGCCACCCTCAGTTGGGTAACTCGACACGAATTCAGCCAGGGAAGCACCCAAAAAGGATTGCATGATGGTGACAAGAATAAATCCGTAGATAATGGCACCTGGACCACCGGCATTGATCTCAGTGACAATACCCAATCCAAGACCGGTCCACGAGATTGTCGTCGTAGACGCAAGACCGATCAGTGATAGTATACTGAAATGGCGCTTCAACTCTTGCGTATGGCCTGGATGACATTCAATAGTTAGCACGCGGGATTATCTATCTGATTTTGTTAGGTAGATGCATAGACATACCCATCTGAGCCAGACGAAGTTCATCAGCATTCATAGAGGACCCCTCCATTTTGGACTCGACAACCGAGCTTTCGCTAATAATTTCGCCCATCTTTCTTTTCTCCCGTTGAGGACTGAACCAGGTATATTGATTTAGCTGAGGAGTTGCACGGTAATAATGTCAACCGTTTGGAGACACGAGAGGGCTCCCGAGCGCTGTTTATATGTATTTATCAAATAATCTCGATTGAATACTTCACATCACTTGACCATCTGAGCTCCACTCTTCCCTCGCGATTTTGCGGAGTTTCAACGGTAAGGAACAGGAAAGAAAATAAGCCTTGGCGACATGGAGGATCGATCGCAGGGTTATTTTCCCCTTCGAAACTTGCAAGATTGGCTGATAGGAAACACCGACTTGACCGGTCGTTTCCCCGGCGAAGGGCCGGTGCCGGAGCCCCGATTGGAGTGATTTTTGGGTCGACTAACTGCTTTAGTTCGTTTAGTTTGCGTTTGAGTTACTTTGTGGCTTTTACTCCGCAATCCAGCCGAGCCGTGGGGAAATATGTTCCCGACGATAAAACACAATCACTAATGCACGAATCAATAGAGATTAACTGGCTCTTGGAGGAGGGCCAGGGTTGGTGTCAGGGTATAAAGATGATAGGGATGGGGACGAGGTAACAATAGAATGTCACGTCACAAGTGTTATTTCTTACTTGCGACGTAAAAAGATGCGTGTTAATGTCCACTGGTCTCGGATTGCCAGTCTTGGCCTGCTAGGTGCCAGTCTGGTGCAGTCAGCAGAGTTGAGCAAGCAATCCAAGCAACTCTTTGACCAATCAATGACACTGCTGGATGATATTTATGACTCTGATGCTTCTTATTTGAATTATTTTTATTTCCCCTTGGCGGCGGGTGCACACGAGACCCGATCCACCGTTTGGTATTCCGTTGGACTACTCCAACGTAACCAGGGCACCGACCGTGATGAAGCTGTCAAGATTCTGAAGAATGTGATTGGTGGCCAGGAAAAGAATGAGTCGGTGCTGTGGTATGGTGATTATACGGTGTATCCTGAGCAGCCAACGGTTGGAAGTCCTGCGTATGACCCCGTGGTAAGTCGACATCTCTATCCAGATGATCTTTACTTTGTCTGGACTACATCCTGAAGGAAGATAGATCTATAACTCATGGGATCCCAACTGGAGAGGCTTCATCGGCACCGCCCTGATTCTCATCTACGAGGAATTCGGCGATCTTCTACCCGCAGACGTAAAAGACCTAGTCATCGAGAGCCTATACAACAACACCATCGGCGATAGCTACCGCGTCGGCGGCGTCGATGACGATAATCTCTACCCAGCCTATTCAAATGCCTGGCTCATGCGAACGGTAGTCACCTCCTGGACAGGCCACCGCTTAAAGAATGCCAACATGACATCCGCCGGAGACACCGATGCCCAGAAATTCCTCGACCTCTTCGATCGCAATCACACCCTCTCCGAATTCAATGGTCCAACTTATGCTGGAGTCTCTCTCTATGCGCTGACCATCGCCGCAAAGTACCTTTCCCACACTACGTCCGTCATCGGACAGCACGCAGAGCGTGTTATCCAGGATATCTGGGGCTACGAATCGCAACTGTGGAATCCGAATATGCGGAACTTCGCTGGACCATGGGATCGCTCGTATGGCTATGATATGAATAAATACGTCGCCATCATGTCGATCTGGATCTGGTCTTTGATCGGAAAAGAACATGTCTGGCAAACCAAAGCTCCAATTTGGACTATGACCCATGCAGATGATTTTGAAATCTCGCCTATCGTCGCTGTACTGTCGGATTTCCATAAGAAACTTGTCCCCGACGCGGCTCTCAAGAGATTAACCTCTTTCTCTGGTGAACATACCTACTACGGACACACTTATGCGCCCCCGGCTGACTACGAGCCCCGGAATATCACTACCTGGCTGTCATCTAATTTGACCATCGGCACGGACTCGTTCAACCAGAGCAATGTGGGCGGCTACTCAAAGGACTCTTCCTCCTTTTCGCCCTCGGTTGTACAATGGATTCGTCCCGGTGGTTCAATCGGTTACTTCAACCTGTATCCGACTCAGACAGCTTTGCAGGCGGAAGTGAGCCCGTACGCACTCAATTTGACTTATCCGCTAGGTAATTCCTCGAGCACGTTTACATTCGTGCTCGCGTCCAACCCACTTGGCTCGAAGCGGGATATTTTTGGATTCGAAGATGTCGATGGTTTGAAGATTGAGGTTGTCGGTGGAACTGTTAACCCTGTTCCTGATATTTCTTTCTGTGGTCTTGTTGGTGGGACTTGTGATATTATCCAGTGAGTTGATGGCCTGCGCCGCCCTTTTTATCAGTTGAGCAGACTTTACTAACGATCACAGTAACTTTGAATTTTGGAATGTCACTTTCTCGATGGATGAGGGTAGCTCTGGTGTTCCGAGTGTCCAGTTCAAGTTCACTCTTCCTTAGATCTGAGGAGCTTGAAGCTGAGGAAGCCAGATTTTTCGAGGTGGAATCCTACGTATTTACAAATGAACATATACACATTGAATGAACTTGAATTGCTTCATCTCTTCTTAGACTAGATGCTATGGATAAAAGACACCAAGAAATAAGACGATACGGTAAACTATCTCAATATACGTGGCTGATGACTTCAGCCCACCAGAGCATGGCTCCAAGAATTTTGCCTGGCAGCCACCAATCGCCATGCCAAAATGCAAGCACTACAAAATAGAACGAGAAAATTATACCGAAGACCCAGGAAAATTAACCCCAGAAACCAAACCAAGTCAAACGAAAAAGATGAAAAGAAAGAATTACAGGATAAGGCAAGCGTGATTAGATATAGGAATGAACCCTTGGTAGAGTCCTTTCCCAAACTGCCCCTATCAAGGAACAGTCACCGCTACCTATGAAAAAAAGTGCAACTACAACTAAAACCCCCAAGACACCTCAACGAGGGTTACTGAAAGGGTAAAACAGAAGATAGAAAGCCGCTCCGCAAGTGTCAACCGATTCCAACCTCCTAAGAACGCCGACTGACTGCCCTCCCTTTTTCACCTGTCCCATCCGTCCCGGGACGCCGCTATATCCGAGGGCTGCCAGATGCAAGAAGTGTGGAATAAAGACATGGTGATAGAATGGAAATGCACAAATCGAAGAGAAGGAAAAAAAAAAGAAAATGGGATGAAAGTGCTCCATGTGCAGGTACCAACTTGATGGCTGTTTGCCATCTAGTTACCCTGTCCAGGAGCAGGGGGTTGAGTCGAGGGGGTCTGCGCATTGCCCATCATGTAACCCGGGGGGAGGAAGGGCATAGCGGGCATACCGGGGAAGTTGAAGCCATAGGCTGGAACTGCGGGAGGAACACCCGGGTTGGCTGCAGCAGACACATCGTGCTGGTCATGACCCTGACCTCCCTGAGA
Organism: Penicillium sp. PF1803; assembly: GCA_023626575.1. NCBI lineage: Eukaryota > Fungi > Ascomycota > Eurotiomycetes > Eurotiales > Aspergillaceae > Penicillium > Penicillium sp. PF1803. Next base: position 62,114 of record JAMAGZ010000062.1, on the reverse strand, counting down.
ATGACCGCCGTAGCCATCACGGTCGAACCGGCCGCGGCCACCACCGCCGAAGCGCTGCTGAGGGGGTCCCTGCTCAGGGCCACCGCGCGAGGAGATAGGTCCCCGCTTGCCGCCGGTGTCAGTTGCGATGCGTCGGCTGATAGCCTTGGAGGAAACGCCTGCACCAATCTCAATGTCCGGCTCTTCAACCACCATACCCGACTCGATGGGTCGTCCACCAGTACCACCATACTCGGCAGTCAACATCCACTTGCGGTCAGCCTCGGTCAGCCGCTCAATGGGGATCACACTGATACCAGTTTGGTAGTCGCTGCAGTCGCGAGGACCGAAGCCAACACCCCAGCGTGTGCGCAGCTGCATCTCAGCCTGGCGATATGATTCCATACCATCGCGAGCAGCGACTGCATCGGGACGGCTGATCATCTTGATGAAGGCGTGGCGCTTGTCGACGTTGACAATGCAGGTTTGGACCACGCCGAAGCGGCCAAAGAGGTCGCGCAGGTGCTGCTCGGAGGAAGTGACACCACCGACAAACAGCGTGCGGCTGAGAACTTTAATGTTACCCTGGCCGATGGAGTAATCCCACTCGATGAGCTTGGGACCGGGAGGAGGGAGGTTCGGGTCCTTGCGCTGGGGAGAGGGAGAGCGGCGGCGGCGACCACCAGGTGGGCTGCGCTGGCGGTATTCACTGGCACCACGACGGCCTCCACGGGCATCGCGAGGATCGCCCCGACGGCCGGGGGAATCACCGTGGTATTCACCATAGACGGGGCTGTCGCGGCGACGAGGCGGGGAAGCGGTACGGCGACGGTCCCAACCTGGAGAGCGAGAGCGGCGACGATAGCCTCCTGGGGAACGGGGATAGTCGCGTTCACGGTCACGGTCGTCGCGGTTCTGGTTATCGGGCTGACCCCAGCCACCTGCAGCAGGGCCCTGTCCGGGAATCATGGGGAAACCAGGGAGGGCAGCAGCCGGGTTCACACCACCCATGGGGTTGGACATGTTGAGGAGTTGGAGTGCGGTCGCCCATTGGTCTTGAGGGATACCCTGGGTCGACAGGAAGTGCAGCAGCTGAAGCTGTTGCGACAGAGCATTGCCATCAGGCATAGCTGGAGCGGCGGCATTGGGCTGCGCCATCATCGCGGCCAACGGGTTCGGAGCGGAGGCCATAGGGTTCGGGGTGTGGGTCTGACTTTGGGGTTGAGGCATGGCGGGGTTCTGGGCCAGACCAGCCAAAGCAGCAAAAGGGTTACCACCCATCGCAGTAGCAGCGTAAGGGTTCGCAGCTGGCGGAATCGAGGAGTCGGCAGATGAGACCGGTGGGGGGATTGCACCGGCCAGGGCAGCCAGAGGGTTGGCCGGAGCTGCAGGGGCGGCCGGGGCTGCAGAGCTCTGCTTGGCCATATCAGCCAGAGCCTTCAGGATGCTCGAGGTATTGGCAGCGGCAGATCCGTTGGTGGGCGCCTTAGGCTGAAGTGGGCCTCCAAGTGGAATGAAATCTGGGGCCGGAGAACCCTCAGGAGTGGTGGATTCCACGTCTGTACCAGAAAATGGTTAGGATGCAAGTCTAGGTAGTGGACAAAGTTAAAGAGGATAGATAGACTTACTCTGTGGAGGGGCGTTCAGCTTGTCTCGGAATGAGCTGAGCATGGCAGTGGGAAAGGTGCCGCCACGCTCCCAAATGTCGATGAGCTTCTTGATTTTCTCCTACATGTGTGAAAGAGTGTGAGCAAATGAGCCAATCGGCAAAAGAATCAGTGCACAGATGCGGCAAATGCACGAGGAAGAGGGAGCCCCATCTAGGACACTGTGTGGTTGGCTGGTGGGAAGAGGAGGATGAAGAAGACGAGACCAGGATACGGCGGGAGGCGGGAGGCGGGAACTTGGCCCCCAAACGGCGCCCCGCCCAAGAGGCCCAACTGGTCATGACTTGCAGGACTAGTGCGTATGCAATATGGGGTGTACAAGTATACAGTGCATACAAAGTGTAGCAGATGGTTCGTGATCATGGATCATGGATCATGAAACCATGCAGAAGTGCATCCTGGACAGCATTCCCCCAACAGTGCATCCCGCATCGTGTGCAAAAACAATATAATGAGAGCTTACCTTTTGATCCATGGGGGCGTTGGTAATGATGTCGGTCATCAGCACAGGCAGTAGCTCAGTCACTCGATTGACTCCTGCGGCGAATGTTCCATCTGGGGCGTCGCTGCCAGAGGCTTGACCAGCCTTGCGTGCAGCTTCTACCCACTGGCGGGTTACGGAGTCTACGACGTAGAGTACGCCAAGCTTGTGGGTTCCAGGTGCCTTCTTGAAGTGGGTGTAGATTTTTTGGATCAAGACGGATTCATTCTGTGATACTGGGTTAGCTGTGATTCGGTTCGGTTCGTCGCGACTCGCATCTCGTTTCGTCGAATCGCCGTATCGAAATGCCTCTCGTACCTGGACATTGGCAGTGCACAGTGTAGTGATGCCCTGGATCTTGGTACCTGAAACACCAGGAGGCTTCAAAGCCAGCATGGATTGGAGGTAACTCTCCAGCTCTCCTACAGCTGAAGACATGGGATGTGTGTGTAGAATAGTTGAAGAATAATAATTGTTCGGTGATGTGGAGCGGCAGTAAGGTGGAAAAGCGGTGAAGTGAGGCCAGGATACCTGAGGCGGTAAGAGAAAGGCAGTTGATGTGGAAGGCGGTGAGGTCGAGGCAAGTCAAGGTTACCGCGACTAGGTTTTGTCTGATTTCTTCAGGCCTCTAGATGCCAGGATGATCAGAGAAACAGCCCAACGGTAAAAACAAATGGCCAATACTGCTTGGCTACTTCGAAGAGCAGAAGGTTTCTGTCAAAGAGAGAGAGAGAAAGAGAGATTGTAACAGGAGAAATTTTGTGAAAGCTCCTAAGGAGATTAAATCTCAGTGTGAAACGATGGGTCTTGGTCTCGACACCCGTTATCTTCTTATAAGCAGTCCAAGTGTTTGGGATTTCAATTTGGTTTCTTGCCCTCGAGTTGGTTTCCTTCACACTACAGCACGAGCGTTTTCACTGTCGGACCAGAGAAACCGCCACCTACAGCTGAGATACAGCCTAGAGCGAGGAAATAAAAGGAGAGTGGTTTCCAGATGTTTCCAGGGACTCGGAAGAGTGCAGCCTAGCGAGTGTACGAGTGTACGAGGTACTGAGAGGTACAACCTAAAGCGTACTGTGATGAAGAGTATCCCCCAGAAGCCTCTAGTGACGGATTTACAGAGTACAGGTAATCCGTGGATGTCGTCGAGATAAGAGGCGATGAAAAAAATGATGGGGAGGGGGGAAGAGAAAAGAATAGGAGAAGGTCGAGGGATGAGGATGATGATGAAGGGGAGAGGAAAGGAGAGGGAGAAAGGGATCACCTGAAAGACTTTTTGCAGGGGTTTGCATGGTTTGCAGGTTGGGCGCTAACCTTCTTTCAGCCCAGATCATGTGGTATGCATTCCTTGAAGAAAATGACATCGATGGAGATCATGTGATGCAGATCATGTGACTGAGTCAGTCGTGGACCATCTTTGAGGAATTCTTGACACGCCGTATTGTATGTATGTACATATGTATGTACATAACAACAATTTTTGTCCATGGCTCAAGGATCCACCAACTGGGAGTGGATGTCCTGGTGGATATGTATCTACTGTTTGAGTTGCTGAGGTCTGGTTCCCCTGGCTACGGTTACAAAAGGGGGGCATGGGGAGCTTGAAAAGAGAGCTGTGGATTATTCTTCCGTTCAAAGTGTAGTGTACTCTGTGTCTTCCTCAGACCAACGAATCTACCCATGGCCATTACACTTTCAGATAGAAACGGTGGATACATACTCCGGTAGGAATGGGGCCGGAGAAATTTCCGTTCATGACCGAGGCTTTTGAAGACAATTGTTTGGATGTTTAGCACTTTTTAGCTCCCTCGGAAGTAACTTACAGAGGCGTTTAAAGCTGAACGTGTCTCTTGATACCCGTTCTGCCCCTTGATGCCGCCAGTGGAGCTCCCGATCTCGGTGAACCATTTCAGCAATCTGCCGGCTAGTTACGGGGAAGCCAGCGCATCAGAGAGAGGATGTACCAGAGGCTTATGCAGACTCGATCGGAAATGGAAGAGAACTCGTCAATGGTATCAGGGAGAGGATCAGATCCCCGGTCGAAAGGGTGTGAGCGAGAATGATCTTGTTGATCGGAGCATCCTACTCGAACAGTCGTGGCTTGTAATAACCAATACAGACAATACGATACCCGCACAGGACTACTGTAAGATAAACCCGCGATGCCGAGGATCCATCTTCGGGGATCCGGATGGCGGCACGGGACAAAAGATGGCGACTTGCCGACGTCACTGCCACCCTCCATCAGCATCAGCTGGTAATACCAATTCACCAGGGATCACAATTGTATATTTTTTAAGCATATACAGTCCATCAGTAAAGTTACAATACCGGACCCCGATATTGTCAGCAGTTCATTGTGCAGAAAGAGCCTCGACCAGACTAGATAGATACTAGGAACAGTAGTAGTTACAATAAGGATAATATGGCCGAGGTGTTCGGAAGAAGTGGACAATACACAGGGAATGAGGTCATCCATAGGACATGACGGGGGCCTGTACATGGTACGGGCTTATGAACTCAATTCAATCAGAATAATACACTAGCATTGCGAACACTTGAAATTACCCCAGGTATATTCATTGATGTGATCAAGTCCAAGGTAAAGCTGTGGTAGTTATCCATAGTCATTATTCCCAGAACCTACACGCCATAACGGACGCTCTCGGGCAGACTGGAAGGACTACACATAGTACTCCGTACTGTAGATCTGCCGGCAGCCCGACTTGGACCAAGCCGTACTCGGTGATACACTCGGTCTGTATCGTTGAGAAGGTAAAATTACCAGAGCTCCTCCTCCTTTATCCCGCTCTCCCGCTTTTCCTCCAGAGAGAACGGGCTCCCGACCGTGACCATACCGGCGGTATTACCAGCCTGGCAAGAAATAATCCGAGAAAAAACGAGAAAAATCCAGGGAGCTCTCGGGTTTGATTTCTTCTTCTCTTTTCTCTCCCCCGTGTTTCCTCTTCCTCTTTTTCCCACTTTTCCCCTTCTTTCTTCATATCCCCCCCTCATATCCTTGAAATCTTTTTTTTGGATATTCACATTCCGTCATGGCCACCTCTCTTCGGATCGGTACTTCCGCTCTGCGGTCTTCCATCGCGAAGCCCGTCCAGACTGCTGCTCTGAACGGCGCTCGCTGCTACTCCTCCGCCAAGGTTAAGGTATGTTGTTGACGACTCTGACCCAGCTTCGTGAAACTCAATTGATACGCTAACACCTTCCAAATAGACCCTGAAGGAGACTTTCGCCGACGGCCTGCCCGCCGAGATCGAGAAGGTCAAGAAGCTCCGCAAGTATGTCGACCGCGCCCATTGACCCCCCGTCGCAAATATTCGTCTAACAATACAATTTCAGGGAGTTCGGTAGCAAGGTTATTGGTGAGGTTACCCTCGACCAGGCCTACGGTGGTGCCCGTGGCATCAAGTCCCTTGTCTGGGAGGTGAGTTTCTTTTCCAATCGCCAAGGGGGTGGCTCCTTTGGCGCGCGCATACCAATGATTAGACGCTAACATTTTCTTTTAGGGTTCCGTCCTCGACTCTGAGGAGGGTATCCGTTTCCGTGGCCACACCGTAAGCTGATCCTCTTTCGCTCCAATTGCGCAAATAGTGTGCAATCTAGCTAACACTCCCTCCTTGTATAGATCCCCGACCTCCAGAAGCTCCTCCCCAAGGCTCCTGGTGGTGAGGAGCCCCTCCCTGAGGGTCTCTTCTGGCTCCTCCTGACTGGCGAGATCCCCTCCGAGGCCCAGGTTCGCGCTCTCTCTGCTGAGTGGGCTGCCCGCTCCGATGTCCCCGCTTTCGTCGAGGAGCTCATCGACCGCTGCCCCAGCACCCTCCACCCCATGGCTCAGTTCTCCCTGGCCGTAACTGCTCTCGAGCACGAGTCCTCCTTCGCCAAGGCCTACGCCAAGGGTATCAACAAGAAGGAGTACTGGAGCTACACCTTCGAGGACTCGATGGACCTGATCGCCAAGCTGCCCACCATCGCCTCCAAGATCTACCGCAACGTCTTCAAGGACGGCAAGGTTGCCGCCATCCAGAAGGACAAGGATTACTCCTTCAACTTGGCCAACCAGCTTGGATTCGGCGACAACAAGGACTTTGTTGAGCTGATGCGTCTGTACCTGACCATCCACTCCGACCACGAGGGTGGTAACGTCTCTGCCCACACCACCCACCTGGTCGGCAGTGCCCTGAGCTCCCCCATGCTCTCCCTGTCTGCCGGTCTCCAGGGTCTGGCTGGTCCTCTCCACGGTCTCGCCAACCAGGAGGTTCTCCTTTGGCTCTCTGAGATGAAGAAGGCCGTTGGCAACGACCTCAGCGACGAGTCCATCAAGAACTACCTGTGGTCCACCCTGAACGCCGGCCGTGTCGTTCCCGGTTACGGTCACGCCGTTCTCCGCAAGACTGACCCCCGTTACATGTCCCAGCGCGAGTTTGCTCTCCGTAAGCTGCCCGATGACCCCATGTTCAAGCTGGTCAGCCAGGTCTACAAGATCGCCCCCGGTGTCCTGACCGAGCACGGCAAGACCAAGAACCCCTACCCCAACGTTGATGCCCACTCTGGTGTCCTCCTCCAGTACTACGGCCTGACCGAGGCTAACTACTACACCGTCCTGTTCGGTGTCTCCCGTGCTTTGGGTGTCCTGCCCCAGCTGATCATCGACCGTGCCCTTGGCATGCCCATTGAGCGCCCCAAGTCGTTCAGCACTGAGGCCTACGCCAAGCTGGTTGGTGCTAAGCTTTAAAGTGGAGAACAAAAAAAGAAGGGCCCTGAATAATAATGGCCTTCGTTTTCCATCCACTTTTCTTTCTATATTGATGGATTGATTTTTTGGGGACCTTGACTTTTGGTTTTTTCTTATGAATTTTTCGGGAAATCGAGGGAAGGACCCTGTGTATTATTTCTTTTGTCTTTTGGTGATTTATTCTTATTTCATGTTGTATGATAGGACTTGATCAGTTCGAGCGGGCCTTGGAACAGCACTTCCTCCACTAAAAAAAAAAATCAAACATGGAATTTGGTCACGCCGGATTGTTCAAACAGAGTTTCTTGTTTTCGAGTATGCGTAAAACCAGGTTAAACAAGCTGTTGGGTGTAATAATCAGCAGGTATAAAGTACAAAAGTACTTTGGCGATAGTTGGGAGAAGTCAATCCTGCAGATAGCAGGATATACTGCATAAATTAGTAGGGGAGATGCAGTTAATAACTTAATAGTAACTATGATTGGAACAAGATATGATCCAACCCAATGAGGTTCCTTTGTTGATCTCCGATAGATTCATCAGAAACCAATTGAATGGGGTTATTTTGGTCTGACGGCTACTCTGGTAGAATCGAGCACACGTGAATTGTTGGGGGGGCCATTGGTTGATTGGGTCCATTGGGGAGTACAGACGCTCAGCTTCTCAACCGTCCTCACCCGACCCACTCAACCCGAAGAAAAAAAAATAAGATCGATATGTTGGAGAGAATTGAAGGAGAGAGTCAATTGATAAGTAAATGAAAGAAGAAACAAAAAGGAATTATCGGAGTAGTCCCTGTAAATCTGAATGTAAAGAATCGGAATATTTCCCTAGCGATGTTGATTGATTATTGCTATGATCGGAGGAATAGAATGATAGAAAGTAGAAAATAGTAGATTCATTCGCCGACGAGCGGACCTAGATGGAATATTCCGATCGAAGAGAGGCCGATCATTCATATTTTGTGGTATACGGAGTGCTCCATACTGTTGACTGCTAATTGTTAATTGCTAACTACGGAGTCTATCATGATGGTTGTTAAGTTGTTGACTGTTCTTCTGGCGAGTGTCGGTCTGTCGGTATGGGAGGTACCCAGTACCCGAAGGTCTGAGCGGAGACCGGTCCAGATGGAAGTATTCAGTACGGAGAGTCTAGACTATGAAGGATAGTAGTATGATCAAGGAGGGAACTTGGAGAATAGTTCAAAAAGAGGATACAGAGGAATAGAAATGAAGTTGACAATAATTGATAGTTGATCATATCAAGTGAGCTGATAGTTATATGGATTATATTTAGGTGCTCTGGACTATTATCCTAGGTGATCGTCCGGAGTCTGGAGTTGTCCTCCGCAGGAACCACTAGGGTCAGTACCCGAGCCTACTTGGTACACTTCAGCATTCCCCCCGAACCCTGCTGACTTCCTCTCCCTATAAGACTATTTGGCACTTCCCCCCTCCTCTCCGAACTTTCTTTCTACCGCTCTTCCACCACTTCATCCAACTCTCCTCTCTCCTCCCTTATCTCCCGTCCCTCTTCCCTCTTCTCGCGACGAAGCCCCCTACATCCCTTGGTCAGGGCCCCTTTCAGCACATCCTCTCTCAAAACGATGTCTACCGCTACCCCCGACAAGGCCGCCGCGCCTCAGCTCGAGAAGAAGCCCGTCAAGTTCAGCAACCTGCTGCTTGGTGCGGGTCTGAACATGTTCGAGGTCACTACGTTGGGTCAGGTAAATACACCCTCGATCAGCTAGCTCCTTGACTGGTTGCTTTGATTTGATCTCGGCCTCGGCTATTCAAAACAAAAACAACCATCATCATCACCACCACCCGGCAACCACTGCCATTACTGTCGAATCGCAGAGCCATTATGCTGACAATCATCTCTTTTTCTACTGCTATAGCCGCTGGAAGTGATCAAGACAACCATGGCTGCGAACCGGGGCGATAGCTTCGCCGGCGCTATGGGTCGGATTTGGGGCCGTGGCGGGATCCTCGGTTGTACGTGACACCTGTCTCTCCTCTCGCTCCCTCTCCCGGACCTTTTCTCCCCCAGTTTCGTCCGATACACGCTACATTACTAGTGTGGGGAATTGACCCCAGCCAAGTCAATCGCGCATTTATCCAATCATGGCACACACACCCACGGGTCATAAATCAGCAACTGAGCTAACTCTCCGCGATCTCCAGACTATCAGGGACTCATTCCGTGGGCCTGGATTGAGGCCTCCACCAAGGGCGCCGTCCTCCTCTTCGTCGCCTCCGAAGCCGAGTACTACGCCCGCTCCTTTGGCGCGAACGACTTCTTCGGTGGTATCGCCGGTGGTATGACCGGTGGTGTTGCCCAGGCCTATGCCACCATGGGTTTCTGCACCTGCATGAAGACCGTCGAGATTACCAAGCACAAGATGGCCGCTGCCGGTGTCAAGCCCCAAAGCACCTTCGCCACCTTCATGGATATCTATCGCAAGGAGGGTATCCGCGGTATCAACCGTGGTGTGAACGCCGTCGCCATTCGTCAGACTACTAATTGGGGTTCCCGCTTCGGTCTGTCTCGTTTGGCTGAGTCGGCTATCCGTAAGGTCACCGGCAAGGAGGATAGCCAGAAGCTGTCTGCTTGGGAGAAGGTTCTTGCTTCGGGTCTGGGTGGTGGTTTGTCTGCTTGGAACCAGCCTATTGAGGTTATTCGGGTTGAGATGCAGAGCAAGACTCCCGACCCTAACCGCCCCAAGAACTTGACTGTCGGCAAGACTTTCAAGTACATTTACGATTCTAATGGTCTGAAGGGTCTTTACCGTGGTGTTGCGCCTCGTATTGGTCTGGGTATTTGGCAGACTGTCTGCATGGTGGCTCTTGGTGACATGTATGTTTTTGCTCTCCCGTCTGCTCTCCCGTATTTTCCATGTGATACCTCGGACTAACCAATTTTTTTTTCTTGACAGGGCCAAGGAAGCTGTTGAGAAGCTGACTGGCGACACTGTTACCGCGAAGCACTAGAGAAGGTTTGAGATACCCTTCTGCTATGCAGCAGTTCCGGAGATGAAGAAACCAAACCCCACATTGCGGACTTCGTCGCGCTCATATCCACATCCACACATCCATAATTTCGTCTGCTCTCCTTTTGTCCTCCCCCACATCTACTTTTTTATTATTCGGGGAGAACTAGGACCAGACTCGATCGATACCCATGAAATACATTTGCAATTGTGTCTGTGATACTCCTCAACGAGAGCGCTCTCTTTTTTCTGCGTCCGCTTCTCAACTTTTCTCTGCTTGCTGGCTGTCTTTTCCTGTAGTTTACTCTTTTTTACTTCTTTTGTTTACTTCTTGTTTTCATTTGGTTCGATCGTCTTGTTATGCTCGGCAAGAGAATAGACTTAGAAATAGCCGGCCAAACACCGGCACTGAACAATCAAACCCAGATTCTATCTGAAATATGTCATTTTAATTCAATTCGACTCCAGATATAGGGAGCTCTATACATCTCAGAGTCAATTCCCCCGAATCTACATCTCCCCTCCAACTTCAGGCAGTTCCATCTCATCTCATTCATGATTCAATTCCCCCTCCATCACCCCCACACTTTAAACAAGAAAACACCCCAATTGCTCCCGTTCGCGCTCTCGGGAGTCGGAACACCCCCGGAGGAAGACCCGAAACGCAAAGGAACAACCCGGCCTCCACATCTTCGCAAGGAATTATCCCGAGCCTTAGCCTTAGCACGTCAACCTACCTTGAAATATCCGATGTCGGGACTCTGTGCGGCTATCGGCTCTTTCACGGGTCCTCCGCGAGAATTTAGTTACTAGGAAGAAATTAAGATGAGCGTTCGGAGGAGGGGATTACTCCGTTTTTAGTTTATTTCTTGATGGAATGATTTGAATCGGTATGAATGGAATTGGTGGTATTCCTTTTGTCCGTGTTGCGCTAGTATTGTATGTACAGTAGTATGATTTGGTCCCGGTTGCGGTGGTGCCAATGTAAGGACTCCCGTTTGACCTCGGCTAGACAACACACTGACGGGACACAGTTACTGGTAGGTACTAAACAGTATGGCGGCTGGTGGCCCGTGTTTTCTTATACGTAGGTGATTTCCCAAGACAGGCTCTTGTCATGTGGCTCTGTTTTTTTTCTTGGTGTTTCATGTGCTTTTGACTTTCTTTGGCATATGATCGAGTCAAGTTCTACACTATGTTGCGTTGCATCATTAGTGTTTTTGTGGCTAGTAAAGGCGTAGGTAGGTATTCGCTTCTGAAGCACATGTTAATCCCCTGTCGTGTCGCCTTGTACTGTCTATGTACTCCGTACTAGACAGTGTATACTAATGATGATCTAGGTTCATATTCACAATAATGCGTGTTCATAGCTAGGTATACTTTTAGGCTATTTGTCTCCCTTATGTTTCCGTGGCAGGATCAATGGTTTAGTGTCAGTTCGCGGTAGCTTTGTATATCCGGTTGATACTCCCTTATTTGGCTGTCGAGTGTTTGTAAAATTCGAAAGTACGATATTTCGTCAATAGGGACTGTATTGATCTGGCATTCACACAAGTAACATGAAGGATTCCATCGGGGCTATTACGTTCAGAACGCTCTTCATCTTCTCGAGAGTTGTGGTTTCGAAGAAGAGGTAGGTTCATGGACCCTTCGTGTCTTAACAATGCGTATATACTACCCTATAGCTACATTTTGTCGGATACAGAGAGTGCTGCAGGCCTACTTATCGTCTCTATAGCGCATAGTCCTCGAACTACGTCTTTGTCGTAAGAGGCCTACGCCGCGAAGTGGACTGTAGGTGTGGTTGCAACTTTTACAAATGACGATATGCTACTTAATTGTCATATAACTTGGGCAGTGACATTGCGAATCAAGGACTGGCTCGATGAAAAACCTCCGAAGCATGTCTTGGGAACCATCTAGGAATGTCCGGCAATGTTCAAACGTCCCCTTCTAGATCTTAGACCTACAATATGTTAAGAGTTATACACGAGTCCCACACAGAGTCGCAGCCTTCACAAGGGTGGCACCTACAACAGCAAATCAATTGACCAATTGCATTTAAACACATCAGAATGAATATTGTGACTACAAATCAACACCGAAGAAAAAAGATTAGATAGCAGACTACACCATCTCCTCGTAACAGTGCCTGTCGTAATACCCCAATACATGCAAGACTGTATATGAGCTCATAACCAAGGATGCACCATATTGCCGATACATTGATCCCGGGCAACTTTCCCCTGATGAGATGGTTCCAAGGAATTGCAAGATAAACCCGATACAAGAGCTAGTTCAACAAGGCCCTCCACCTCTCTGCCGGCATACCTGACACTAGCTCTATGAAATACACTAGCTCTATGAAATATACTGGCTCTCTCCGGCTCTCTGAAATGCACCGGCTCTTTGAAATACGCTGGCTCTTTGAAATACACTAGCTCTATGAAATGCACTGGCGCTATGAAATACACTGGCTCTATGGAATACCTTAGGTCTATGGAATACACTGGCTCTGTGAAATGCACCGACTCTATGAAACACCCTGAGGTTCAGGTATACTGATAGCAGACTATAAACCGTCACGTCCTTATACGTTAACGGACCAGTGCGCGAATTTCGCTGCCATCCTATTGCCGCTAGAGGGAGACCTAGTACCGATGTCCAAGGGTAGCCATGCTCCAAGCTATTATATCTCGCCTGGAAGCAGTCAAGGGACTGTTCCAATACCTTGCATTACCAGTCCATGTACTACGTAGGTGGTCGCTGGTAGAAATTCGGAAATCAGTAGCCAGGCACCAGGTTCCTTATGTGGGAGTTGGAGAAAGAGGAATCGATCGCGGTGATCCAAGTCAGTACATACCTCTACATGTCCACAGGATGGACAGTACTGACCCAGTCTAGTTCAACTACACTCGCCACACAGCAAAGAATTCAAGTCAGAAAAAACTGAATAAGGTACAATTGTTTGTATTACAGTCAACTACACCCTTAACAACAAAGGAGATATTGGCAAAGAATCTAAGCACAGGTGATCACATCAAATCCAAACGAGAGAAACACGCTTTTCCCTCGATCTAGGGCTGTATGGTATACAAGGGAGTTTAAACGGTCAGGCCGAGGTCCTCAGCGTAGGGAAGCTGGAAGACATCACCGACGCTGACGAGGGTGGCCTTGCCGGTGAGGAAGGACTTGGCAACCTGGAAGAAAGGAGTTAGTATGGAGAAGACGATACACGGATATTAGATTTGAACATACCTCCTTGACCTGCTGCTCAGTGACCTTCTCGATGGCCTGGGCGATCTCGCCAATCTGGTAAGGCTTGGCGCCATGGATCAGACCAGAGCCGGTAGCCTCGAGGCCGGTCTCGAGAGTCTGGACGGACTCCAGAGCGCGGAACTTGGCCAGAGCGGCGGCCTTCTTGATGTCCTCGCTGGAGACCTCGCCAGCGGCGGCCTTCTTGAGCGCATCGACAACGTTCTTGCTGGCGGCACCAACCTGCTCGGCCTGGCCGGAGAGGGTAACGGTGAAGAGACCAGCATCGGAGTAGGCGATGTTCTTGGTAGAGACATTGAGCTGGTTGAAGCCCTTGGTGGCCTGGGACAGGAGAGAGAAACCGGGGGTCCACTTGATGGTGGACTCGCCGCCGAGCAGAGCAGCAAGGACGGAAGCCTCGGCCTTGTAGCCAGCGGTGCCGAAGGCGCTGGAACCGGGGAAGGCGATCACGACGGCGTTGCCAGTCTTGGAAGCGATGCGCTGCTCACCACCAAAGTACTTGCTGGCAGCGGAGGGCTGGACCTTGTACTGGCTGGAGGTGGTGCCAGTGGGCAGGTCCTTGAAGAACTGGCCCACCCACTTGGTGACATCGGCGGAGTTGGGGCCGGTGGCGACGAGAGCAACGTTGGACTTGGCGTAGGCGTCCTTGGCGAACTCAGCAAGGGCATCGGCCGAGAGGTACTTCTCGTAGGGGGAAGTCGGGGAGGGAACGACGGGCGAGCCCAGGCCACGGTGGAAAGCGACACCGTGGGCGGCATCGAGAGCAACGTTCTCGGGGTTGGCGAAAGCGGCCTGCTGGTTGTACTTGAGGAGGTAGCTGACAACCTCGCTCAGCTCGTGGTCTGCAAAGAGGAGAAAAAAACTTCATGTTAGCATGAAAGGTCCCAGGCCTAACTTTGGCTGCCATTCTGCCAATATCTCTTGTCCTGCTTCGCAATTGCCATCACCAATGGGCCTGGATCCAACTCACCAGCGAACTTGGGTTGGCTGGCAACCTCGGCCAACAGCTCTGTGAAGTATGGGAGGTCGTTTGCGAGGAACTTGGCACGGAGGACGACGTTTTCGCGCGAGTGTGACGACGAGATCTCACCGCCCAGCAGCTCGACCTCACGAGTGATCCGCAGTGCCGAGCGCTTGAGGGTAGTCTATTCAATGGTTGCATGTTAGCATTGGGAAGGTAAACTTGGAGATGACCGATTGGGATAGGGCCCGGGGGAGGAGCGGCTTGCGGTTGATACCACCACAACGAACCTTGAAGGCGAACTTCTCCAGGGCATCGGCGAAGCCGGGGAAGGGCTGGTAACGAGAACCAGCCTTGGCCACGAGGGCAATGGTACCGGTAGGGCCAGCAACCTCACGGTTGGCGACCTTCACACCGGCGGCCTCGGTGACATCGTACTGGAAGGACGGGTTGGCAGCAGAGGCCATGGCCCGACGGCCGGCGGAGAGCGCGCGCGGCGCATTTCGGCTGAGGGAAGACCGCGACAGCATTGTGCACCGAGAGCAATTGGAGGAGGAGAGAAGATAAATAGAAACCCAAAAGGGTCGAGGAAGGGAGGACAATTGAAGGGAGGAGGGGGTCTCGGATGGGGGAGGAGTGGGAAGCAGTCGGGTTACGAAAAGCTTCAAGATGTCGGGGCGGGTTGATTACTCCGCTGCTGATTGGCTGAAGTGACGAGTCGGACGGAACCGGAATATCTTTTCTACCTCGACTGTATATGGGGGGATTTTAGATGGTGCAGTCTCTATTTATGAAGAAAATAGCTAGGCATAGTATTGGATGATGCTAATGATACTAGTTTTTTTTTATTTCCAACATGTTTATATCATCCAATCTTCATTGTGGTTCTTTCTACTTTCATCTTCATCTCATCCTGAAATCCCCGAGAGCCTCCCAGATCACCTGATCCATATCACGTGACTGATAAGCAAAAAGTTGCCCATCGAGTTGCTTCGACAGCAGCTCAGCACTTCCACCCCTCCTCTCTATGAATCTCTGCCGGTGACCTCAATCGCCTCTCGTGAGGACCGGAGGACGGTCACTTTTACATCGGCGCCATGACCATGTCCCAGGTTTGGGCTTACCCCGCCAAGCCCCTCTTACAATCAGCACTGACGCATATCTTGCATAGTACGCCGCGGAACTCTGCGCGCTCCTTATCGAGGACCAGTTTGGAGATCTCTTCGCGGTGAGTGATAATAGAGCTTGCGATTGTGAATTCTAGGCTGCGCAGAGCAAAAATGAGGACGGCGGCTATCAGAAAAGAAATCTATATCGTGAAGATCTAGAACTGATCAGAGATTCAACATTTCACAGCGCATCTTCACCACTCTTCAACGCTATGAACGGCTACCGCTGGCCCGTCTGAAATTCTACTCACGCTTGACCGAGCGTCAGCTACACCATGGCCTGGCAGCTATGATCCAACACCACCTCGTTTTCCACTTTACCTCCCTCGAAGATGGCAATACCTACTACGCTGCGAACCCACAGGCTGCCTACTACCTCATCCGCTCTGGCAAAATCCTTCACTTGGTTGAGAGCCGACTCGGCGAATATGCGGCCCGGGTTATGGAAACCATTTTGTACTTGGGACATGTGCCCATTAAACACCTCGAAACACTGCCCGACCTACGATACCACGCGCCCGCAGCTCCAAATGGCGTGGTAAAAGAAGAAGAGCCGGAGGAAAAGCAAGAACCTCAAGAGCTTGATATGGAAGCCGGAGAAGAGACCAATGGTGCCAATGGGGACCATGCTGATGAGGTTCTGCAAAAACCAGCACCTCTCCATTCCACCCTAAAAGCACTTGCGTCGCACGGTTATATCATACGTGTGAAAGATGCGCATTTCCAGA
This sequence comes from Penicillium sp. PF1803, assembly GCA_023626575.1. Lineage (NCBI taxonomy): Eukaryota > Fungi > Ascomycota > Eurotiomycetes > Eurotiales > Aspergillaceae > Penicillium > Penicillium sp. PF1803. Next base: position 46,112 of record JAMAGZ010000062.1, on the reverse strand, counting down.
GTCCCGAAGATAACTACATCGAGGCTCACAAGGCCGCTTCAAATCGGTCTGATATTAAGATGCTCAAGGGAAAGAGGCTGACGGAGGAATTGCTACAAAAGACCGAGGAAATCCTTCGGGAACGCACAGACGGCGACCTCTCACAAGGATTGATGGTCAATGGCTTGCCTCGCGGTGTGAAAAGGAAGATTGCCAATGGCACCTCCGAATCAGCCAGCGAGTGGCACCAAACCGGCCGCAACGGAACCAACGGGAACCATGTAGACGATGATGAAGAGAATGACTGGTCAGAGGACGAAGACGGATTTGACAATACCCCGATGGAGGTAGGCATTCACTTTTCTACCCTCCTATAGTGAACCGTCCAAGCTAACCAACTGTCACACAGCCCAGTCTAGTCCTTCGAGTAAACTACGAAAAACTCGACGTGGCTCTACGAAACGCCCGCTTCGTCCAAATGGCCCAGGATGACGCTGCCCCCGCTACAGCAGAAGTCTACGAAACTCTCCTCCGCCGCATCGAATACGTCACCAAACGCTGCCGGGACACATCTGAAATCCCCCGCGAAGGCGAGGAAGGCGAGCAATTCTCCATCCCAATCGAGACATACAAAATCGTCAGCGACGTCGATCCCCACCTCGACCTATCCGGCTGCATGGGGCCCTTAAACCCAGCCTCGGTGTCCGTGAACCGGCGCCGCAAGCGACCTCTCGAAAACGGAGTCAATGGTGACAACCACTACGATGACAACGAGGAAGAAGATAAGGCAGACGACGACGTCAGCCGCGCCTACGAAATCAACCAACACCTCCAACTCCTCGAACAAGCCCCGCACAACCTAGCCTCGCACGTCCGCCTCTCGGACGGGATCAAATGGCGTGTCGGATTCCGCGGTCTAGCCCGTAAACTACGACACCTGGAACTAGAACGGCTCGTGGAAATGCGCTACGGCGACGTCGCCCTCCGAGTCCTCCGCGTCCTCCACGCAAAAGGCAAACTCGACGAGAAACGTCTCCAGGAAATTTCCCTCCTCCCCTTCAAAGACCTCCGCCAAACACTCGCAAGCATGCAGGCGGGCGGTTTTGTTGATCTCCAAGAAGTCCCCAAAGACGCACAGCGTCAGCCTTCTAAAACGATCTTCTTGTGGTATTTTGATCCGGATCGTGTGTGTAGTAGTGTCCTCGAGGATACATACAAGGCTATGTCTCGAACCCTACAACGGATTAAGTTCGAGCGTAGTCTGCGGAGGGATTTCCTTGATAAGACTGAACGGAGTGATGTCAAGGGTAATGAGGAGCGGTGGTTGAGTGAGGGAGAATTGGAGCAGTTACAACGGTGGAGGGATACGGAGGCTATTTTGTTGGGCGTTGTTTCTCGTTTGGATGATATGGTTGCTGTGTTCCGGGACTTCTAAGAGGGAGAAAAAGAATTTCCTGTCCTTTTGCATTCATGAGCGATGAAATTTATTAGGTGTGTATTCCAAGGGTTGGGATATTTGAGTATTCTGGCATCTTTGTATAATCGAAGGCGTTTATCTCGTGCCATATTGTTCCAATTCTTGCAACTGCAAGCTTTCATTAAGAGTTTAGGGGACGTGCTATAAAGAATTGTTGTTATGGATTTCCACTTTAGACACGTTTAACATGAATTCACAAGTAGCACTTTTGAAGATCCTCTCTTTACTCTTGCACTTTATCTACTGCGTTCATCTCTGTCCTACGATACGCATAGCTACCCTTATCCCAGACGTAACCTCTCCCTATCCATGTCGGCCTGTCCACTACTAGCGGCCTAGTCAATTCTCATGTTAATAGAGGTCAATGATATTCACACAACAATTCTACTTGCTATAATTGGATTTGACAGCGGAATCCGCTACTACGCAAAGGATGCAAAGAACAAGGAATAATCTCAGTTCGACTGTGCTAGGAGAACTGTCTCTCTAGGGGGGGAGTTTCGATGGAACAGGAAGGGAAATAAAGGAGGGCAAAGCCCAAATAGGCCGAAGCAATCAATCGCGCGCTGGGCCTGGAACCTGTCATCAGGGAAATCTCTATAATTCTTTAGCTACAGAGAGAAAACCTTGGATATTGATCACAGATTCTGAAGATTGGTTATCGGAAGTACAAAATGTCAGTCAAGTATGCAATAATTCACTCGTATTCTGATATTTCAAACCATATACATATACATAGAACCGGATATACAGTATTCACCTAATATCACATTAATATCACATTAACATCACAGAAACAAAAAACCAACATCCAAGAAACGTATATACGTATATCACATATGACGTCTATCTGAATATCCAGCATTTCAAGACAAGGCTCGACAGTCGACAGGATGCAGACGCAAAAAAAAAAGTGAAAGTACCAACGGAGTTTTCAAATATGTCAAAAAAAAACAACCAGCCTCCCAAGACAAAACCAAAAACCAAATCATCAACACCGACGCTATCACAAACCGCCGAAATAAAAACCCCCTCCCAAAAAAAAAAGAAAGAGATATAGATCATTACACATCTGCACATCTGCAAGAAGATAAAAAGAGCTGCCATATAGATATACCCTGATTGAATCTGACCCCATTATTCACTCGTTCTTTCTTCTTCTGTCGAGCAGAGGGATAGGGAATGCAGGGAGAGGCAAAAAAGGGACAAAATGAACAAGAAATGAAGAAGATGAAGACAAATTTCCCCGCCCAATCCCGGCTTAAATCATGGTATTTTGGTGTACAATTTGGTCATGGTCATGATGGACTCTTGTTTGAGGAATCTGAACCGGTACCGTTAGTGGTGGTGGTGGTGGTGGTGGTAGCATTGGTAGTCGTAGTTGTGGGAGATGTCTTCTCAGCCACTGCTGCAGGGGGTGAAGCACTGGTTGGTGTGTCGTTGAGATTGACACCGGCGAGCTTGGCCTCGGCCTCGGCTAGTTTTGATGCCGTGTCGTCGAGAGTCTTCTTCAAGGCCTTGATATAGTCAATGGCCATCTCCACAGCGCTGGCCTTGCTGATGGCCTGGTTAGCCGGTTTCTCCTTCTCCTTGTCACCTGGCTTGATTCCAGATGCAGCAGCCTCCTTGGCTTGTCGGATCTGAATGAACTCTGGAGGAATCAAAGACTCGATTTCCTTCAGGGCATTGTTAATTCGATTTCGGCGGCCCTGCTCTGCAAGCTTGTGGTTGGTTCGCTTGGAGCTCAGATTCTCGGCGAGGGTCTCGGGATAGGAGACACCCGAAGGCAGAGTGCCATCCAGAATGTGCTGATAATTGGACTTGGAGGCCAAGTAAAGCGCATCTTGAGACAAACCTATCAAAGTAAATACTCGTTAGTACATGGGACGAAAGGTCGCAAATGCGATTTCGAAAACTTACTGTCACCACCTCGCATCAGCGGTTGAATGCTTGGACTAATCTTCGGACGCAACAGCGGACTGGCATGTGTGGAGCTCACACTGGGTCGCTTCCGACTGGATATCGATTGCCGGGATGGATCAGACCTCTTGGGTACCGGCCCACTAGGCGAGGGCATAGCGATAGTGCGCGGACTGGGCGCAATAGGGGTACGGTCCGCCGCGGGAGTCGATCGAGGTTCGATCAATGGGGTCCCATTGGCCGAAATGATCGGACTGGCCGTGTTGCGCATACTGGTATCAATGCGATTCACCCTAGGGCGCGGCTGTAGAGTCGGCTGGGCGGCCTCGGGAAGAGAAATATCCTCCATCAACTCGTCCGGAACTTCCAACTGGGCCTGGCCCATTAATTGATCCGAAGGCTCCTGCGCATGTTGGGATCGCTGGATGCGCATAAGCGTGGCCGGAGTAGCGGCCATGCCCGGCAATTGCTGGGAGGTCTGGTGAGGAAGGATGGCAGGAGATTTACGAGGGGGAGGAACGGCGGGAGGTGGCATCAAAGAGTCGGGCAAAGGTTCGGGGGAGACTGAATCCTGGCCTGATCCCTCATTGCTGCTTTCTTGGAGTGAGCGCACATCATGGTTTGGCGGTTTGTTCAGCTCCTGGGTCATGCGATTATAGAGATCCTCCGAGCTGGGAGCATGTTGTTTGCCCCTGGCGCGCTGCGACTGCGTTGTCTGTGCCCGAATGTGAGGGGATTGGCGGGTTTTACTCGTGCGCCCGGCCAGCCGAGAGGAAGCGACTGAAGTGCGTCGGCGAGTCTTGCGGATGATGCTGGGAGAAGGTGGAGCAGAGGTACCGGGAAGAGGGTTGACCTCCGCATTAGTGGGGACGAAGCCCACATCCGAAACCTGACGTGCATGAAATTGATAGTTGTTGCTGGAGTGATTTTGCGCTTCCAACGCGGGCGATGTCAAAGGGGTGAAGTATTCGCCAGGGATAGTATATTCAGGGAGTCGGAATTGGCTTTCCAGAGGAGTCATAGCGGGGGACACCAGGGGAGTATATAAGGCCTAGTCGCGGGAGAAGAAAAGGTGTCAGTCTAAGTTACATGGGTGAGTTGATGGTTCGAGCGACATACCTGTTCCTCATTGATGCGCGAGTAGCGATCGTACATATCCGAGTGATCATCCACGCGCTGGGGGTACCTGGCGGCATTACCGTGCAACTCCATGCTGTTCGGGGTGGGAGGAATCATCTGCTGGCCCTGCTGCATGTAATGCTGCGCCGAGTGACCCTGTTGTTGCGACATGGAGTGTTGCTGCTGATGGTGATGGTGGGCGTTGTCCTGGGCGCAAAATCCTGGCGTCATCGAGGGCGTCGAGTACGGGATAGGACCCGGCTGTGACTGCATGGAAGATTGCATGGCACCGTGGCCATTGAAATCCATTGCGAGACCTTCCATTGGAGATGCGAACTGAGGATGCGACCGGGGATCTGAAGCCATGGACTGGTCGGGGGCTGTCGTGGTGGGAGGCACCATGGAATGTTGGTGGTCCTGCATCTGCTGCTGTGCTGGTCCGTGCCCGTCCAAGTCGGCAAATTGCATATTGAACTCGAGGAAGTTGGAGAATTCATCTTCGCCGGGGGCTGTGATAAGCTGATTCTCATGGATTTGCTCCGGCCAGGTCATGGCCGGTTGGTGCTCCATGCTGGGTGGAAAGCCGAGAGAGACAGTTGTGTCTGTCTTGATTTCCAATTCACCCAAGAGGATGGGAAGAAAAGAACAAGAAGGGACCAGAGGAGGGGGGAATTTCCCTTGGATGGAATTGGTAGTATGGCCGAAATGGACTGGGGGTTGTTGTTGTTGGATAGAGGCTGGATTGGCCGGATTGGCAGGGATTCTGATGGTGAGTGGAGCGGGGTTTGCTTCGAGGAACCAGTGACCACTAGGCGGCTCCCTTATCTGGTGGTGGTTCTTATCGTGTCGGAATCCCGTCCTTCTTCGCTCTCTTGATGATATACCGAAAGAAAGAAAAAACGAAGGACAAGGGTGGTTTTGCCGTTTTGCGGGAAAGAGAGGAAGAGAAGTGAGAGAAGAGTGGAGATGGAGGGGGGAGGAAGAGGCCGTGGAGGAGGAGGAGGAAAGTGAAAGGTGAAAAGTGTGGGACGGTGGACTTTTGGTGGACTTTTGGTGGAGTGCAGCTGGATGGTGAAGCCGGGCGGAGACGGTTACGCTGTTCATTCGGCGTTGACTACGGAGAGGAATAATAATGTCCAGTACTTTGGAGACGGACTAGATGGTCCTTTTGCTAGCTAGAAAGTATATATACTTGCAGTGTACTTGTCAATACCTTTGGAATACTACTACCAGACACTCTAGAAGATTTATTAGGGCCATTTCGGCTTGTAGCGAGATTGGTTAGTCTTTTTTTTTTTTTTTCACGGAGTCTAGGAAACAAGTCCTCCGAAGGAAACCAAATATACACTAGGTAAACTAGACAAGGTCACAAGTTCTTCGCCCAGTGAAATTTCAGCCTGTTGAATTTCCCCGAGAATGAACCAAAAAAAAAAAAAAAAAAAAAAAAAAAAGAGAGAGAGAGAAGGTCGGTAAAGTCCCCCTCAGGTACTGGGTCCGTTACCCAGGGCCATTTCAGCTGGGATTCTGGTTCTAGTCACTGGACTACTGTAGCTAGTACATACTACATACTACATAGCCTGCATAGCCTGCACACTAGTACCTTGTAGTGCAACTACTCGTACAGAACTGATTTTCTGGCGCTAGAAGCGGTCGATTAGCCGATGCAGGGCTGGTCATGTTTTGAGTTGGTGGCGCTCTCAGAAGAACGCCCGGTTCTCATATGATCATCATCCTGATCCCAGCTTCCCAGGACACTTACCTCGAAGAAGAATAATTAAGATTACTCGCATTGACGCCCGTAGAAGAATGTTCTACCAAGTTACCAACAATTGCCTCCTTCCGATGGACCCTGAATCCCTCCCAAAAGGAAGAAGATTCGCATGACAAGATTCATCCACAGTGGAGCTCAGCCCAAGACTCCCACCAAGCTGACCAAGTAAGAAACGAGAAAAATCCCGAGATCGGCTTGGCAGTTGGCCCGGGTCACTTACCTCATACCCAGATAGTTAACTAACTAGTTATACTGCTGGATTAAGTAATCAATATAGATCTAATGTCTATAATACACCCAGTCCAAGTCTCTGCCTCAGGCACCCATCAGCTGACCTCCAGCTTCCACCTCCATACTAACACTACGTAAACCTCCATTCTAGACCATCTGAACGAACTGTCCCATCCACACTCCTACGCGGTCCACACACCCCCGGACTCCAATCATGTCCTCCATCCTCCTCCCCCTTCTCTGGCTCTGCCACCTCGCAACCGCAACCCTAACAATCTCCATCCCTCCCTCCACCCACCTCCCAAACCCGCATATCCTCCCCGCAACCACCCATGCAACCCTCACCACCCTCCCTGCCGCCGGCGCCGGTGACCGCGACCCCAGCCACATCCTCACCACCTCGCTCACTCACGGTTCGACACTAGTCTTCCGTGATATCCCCGCCGGTCATCCCGAATCCTACCTGCTGGACATTCGCGGCGGCGAATACGTGTTCGCCCCGTACCGGGTGGATGTCGCGGCTGATGGCTCGGTGATGGGTATTTGGGAGACGTTCCGGGGGAATCCGTGGGAGAATCGGGGGGCGGAGAAATATGTTGTTGATATCGCTGGTGCTGGTGCTGGTGCTGGTGCTGGGGTAAAGAAGGCGGTTGATGTTGTCATTGAGGCGAAGGTTTTGGGGAAGAAGGGTTTCTATGAGGAGAGGGCTAAGTGTGAGTTTTGTTCCGGGATCTGACTGGATTGAGATCAATTGGGTCGTTTACTAATTCTGGGATTTGATATGCAGTCTCACCATTGAGCCTGGTCAAGAATCCCATGATTCTGATGGCTATCGTGGCCCTCGCTCTTACTCTGGGCATGCCCAAGCTGATGGAGAATAGTACGTGTTTCTATCCTCACCCGGTCATCATATCTCCATTCCACTGTTCCTCTGGCTAACCACCCTACCCTCCTATTTACAGTGGACCCCGAAATGCGCGCCGAATTCGAACAACAATCCCGCGCCTCCCCCCTAACCGGTGCTACTACTAATGCTATGACGGGTGGTGGCTTCGATCTCGCCGGTTGGATGGCTGGTACCGCGCCGAACCCGATGGCCAGTGCTGAGGGCCCTCGTGAGGGTGCGACGGGTCGAGAGACTACTACTGGCTCTGCGCGGAAGCGTGGTTAAACCCATTGTGGTGTTGGGGATGAATATGTTATACTATTGTAGAGTTTAAAATCTAATTTATAGCAGATTTTGGTCCATAGAACTTCAAATAGAGTATTTCCGTAATCTATGGACTAATTTATGGAGAAGGATTGACTGATTATGCACATTTTGTAATGAAGAAAATGATAAGAATACCCTGCTAAAGAGCAACAATCAAAGCGAAGGTATTCCTTCTCGAGCATTCATGCGGAATCCACGTACATCATAACAACGTAAAAGGGGGGTAAACGCAGCATCAAAAAGAAAAAAAAGAAAAGAAACCCATCAACCCCAGGCTATGTAAATTCAACACCCAAATGAGAAAATCCCCTCGAGTCTAGAAATCACCACCCCCAAAATCCCCACCATCCCCATTCCAATCTCCACCCCCATTATCATTATAATCATTATGATCACCCAAATCCCCCACCGCATCCGCAATCAACAACCCACCCAACAATCCACCACCCACACCCAAAGCCGCCGCCCCCGCAGTACCCATACCCCCAGACTTTCGCGGCGGCTGTTGCGCGTAATATCCACCCTGCTGGGGATACCCATAGCCACCACCGCCATACCCGGCTTGCGGGGGATATCCACCACCATACCCCTGCTGGGGTGGATAACCGTAGTATCCTCCCTGTGGGGGACCTTGTTGCGGGTATGGTGCGTATTGTTGCTGTTGCTGTGGGTATGGGCGAGAAGAGCTAGAGCTGGAGCTGGAGCTCTTGCCGATGAGTTTACTCAGGAAACCGCCCTTGCTGCGCTTTTGTTCTGGCATGGGACTTTGCGATTGCGGGAGGGGGCTTTGCGAGGATGATGCGCCCGCGTAGCTGGGTGGTGCGCCGCCTTGAGAAGGATCGCTGTAGTAATCCGATGCTGCGCCGCGATCAGCGCCGCCGGCGCGGGCTCGAGAGTCCTCCTCGGCTTGGAGTTTGGCGGCTAGTCGGGCGTCGTCTTCGATAGTGTTGGAGGTGTTTGCGGGATTGTAGGGGTTGTTTGAGGCCATGGGTTGCTGCTTTTTGTCGCCGTGCATGGGCTCGGCGGGGAGTTCATTGGGTGGCGGGCCCGCGGGGGGTCCCGAGGGTGCTTCGGGGCGTTCCCATTGCGATTTGCCCGTGGCGATGTTAATGTAGAACCTGCGCGGAGAAGGGGGGTTAGAGTTTTGGGAAAAAGGATGGTGGCGGGCTAGGAAAAAGCAGTGAGAGACTTACCATGTCTGGTAGCGCTCGTCGTACTGGGCTTTCCATCCCTCTGGCACTGTTGGCGGGGGTGGGCCGGGAGGTGGGGCGAATAAGGAGGACATGGAAGTGAGGTTGCAGAGAGAGGGTTGAGAGTGGTAGGAAGAAGAGTTTCCGAGTCTGTCAGACGAGGATGGATAGGATTTAAAAAGGGGGGGGGGGGGGGAGTTCGGTTAGAACAGAAGCCAAGAGGTGAACCAGCTGTTATATAGACCCTGGCTGGTCATCAAGCGGGGCCCGGAACAATTGTGTCGCAGAGGCCACAGGCTACGCAATTGAGGGGCTGCGCCACCGTGGCAGTGCGATATCGCCATTGGCAGGCACCGTCATATTATTCCAGTCTCTTTGAGGAATTGGAATTGGAATTATTTTTGGGGTCTTGAATTAACACCTACGCATTGATTTGATGCTTATACAAGATTCTAGAATCGACATATTCTAGAACCCTTCCTTATTTGTCAGGCTCGTATGATTGCGGGAACAGTGCATAACTAAAGTACCTAAAGTACCTAAAGTACCCTAGCCCCACTCTAAGAGGACCCTCTTACATGCTGCATAAAATCAAAGACCAGTCAGTCTAGGCTAGCGAGTAATATGCCTTCAACAAAAATTCCATGGTAACCTAGTTAAGATCAATAATCTGTATATGGGTCCTATATCGCAAAATCTATAGCAGGGCATACCTACCGAAGCTACAAAGTCTATATATCCACAGAGAACAAACGTAAAATGAAGATAATATGACAAGGTAATATTACATAGTCATGGAACCAGTCCATCCGCTAAAACGACTCAAATAATAACCATACAGCAATCAGAACAGAGATATGCCACCACTCTTCAATCCTCAGAGGTCATCAGAGCCAGCTAGGTTGGCATCAACAAGTCTGCTATCAGGCCACCAATAGTCCTCACCATCCGACTCTTCGTCCAACACCTTCAGCATAGGAGAGAGAGAAATTTGACGATCCAGTGACTCCTCCAGGGGCTCAGAACTGGCCTCCATAGTCAGATCTTCGGTAGCAGCAGCCACAGCCACAGGGACAGACGCAGGCGCAGTAACCGGAGTAACCACAGAGTCTGTGGTAACCAGCTCCGAATCCGAATCCATTGTCAGATCAATGATCGATTCTTCGATCCTCGTAATGACATGAGAACTCTTGCGGTGATTCCTCAGCTTGTCCTTCTTCTTTTTCCTCTTCTTGTGGGCTTGGCTGTCCTTGTCGATGCCACCGACTTCGACCAAGCTATCACGCTTGCGCTTAAGAGCGTTATCCCCCCTAATCAACAGGGCTCCTGATCCGCCGCGTCGTGCATGACGGGCACGCGCCAGATTGAACTGGCATTGGATTTCTCGGCGTGACACAGGGTCGAGTCCGTGCCGGTCATTGAGGGGGGGTCCGTCGAATTGGCGTAGCTGATATTCGCTCAACAACGGAGTTCGCTTGAGCTTTTCTTTGGTGACGGTCTTGGGAAGATCGCGAGCCCAAGGTGCATAGGGACCGTTGTACTTCGGCCCCTGGACTGGGCCAAAGACCGGATGTAAAACAAGCTGGCCTGAGGAGAGGTACTCCTTGGCGATAGGAACCCCAGGTACTTCCTCAGACGGTGGCTCTGGCGCATGCTTGAAAGCGAAATCGACTGCTTCCTCTTCCGAGTGTTCGCAAGACAGCACATGGACTGCACCGCCATTCGTTCCAAGGAGCAGCTGTGACTTGTCTGGGGAGAATGCACCGCTTGTGATCCCATCTCCCAGGTTTGCAACATTAGCCACCAATGCATCCTCCGTGGCACGACGAATATCCCATTGTTTGAGGACTCCGTCGGAGCCACCAGTGTAGAATTGATCCATGGTCGTGCCCCATAGCGCCATTTTCACTCCGAAATCGGTGACCTCTCGGGAGTGTCCTGCAGGAAGCGGGGTCACCGAGTCACCGTGAGACAGCTTGTGAATAGGCCTGGAGTCAAAACGGGAATCCCACACATGGGTGCTCCCGTCTGTGCAGCTTGCTGTGATAAAGGTAGAATCCATGGGACAGAACGTGACTTCGTTCATATCCATCGCCGAGCAGGCGCATTTCCCAACCACCACAGCTCTACCATCGGACTCGATGTCAAACAGTTGAACGACGGATTTGGACCGTAAAGGTAGGTTCATCGACTGGCTGTAGGTGCTTCCTATCGCGAACCTTGGCAGGGTGGGATGCCACTTTAGATCGAAGATGTTTTGCGAGTCTGGTCTGACCCTGCGTGGCTGAATCGAAGATTCAGTCACCCTCCACATGGCGAGGTGACCACAGAGCGGTACCTTAAACTCACTCGTGGCAGCTTCAGTCATACCTCCGACCAGGTAGTGCTTCGTTGCCTCATTCTGTCCCCAGCCAAGGACCGTCGGTTCAAGGACGACGTTAGCTTTTTGACGGGGATCACGATGAATTTGAAGAGGCTGGGGAGTCAGGGTCTGGTCCAGGAGATTCCACAAGGCGAATGAATTCTCTGTTCCCGTGGCCACGAAATGAGGCATCAGTTCCGAAACATCCATCACTCGTACACTTGAATCGTGTCGAAGTGTAGCAAGGCAGGTAGGTGTAACAGGTGAAGAGATAGGATCAGTGTTCCAAACCTTCACCGTATGATCGTAGCTTCCAGTGTAGAGCTGCCGATGGACCCACTTGACAGTCGAGACAGTTGGAAACTGAAGACCATCTGCCGTGGCTGCGTTGGATGTCTGGGGAATATTATGATCCGAAAGTTCATGCAAGACATTCTGTGAAATATCACCGAATAGCAAGGTATTCCGGCGATTGTACTCATCGGACTTGGCAGAGGCTCCCGTCACGAATTTTCCACCGTTGGGTGACCACGTCAGGGCACTCACGTCACCAGAAGCACCCTTCCAGGTTTTCCAGGGCTTCAGGTCCGAGCTCACTAAAGAACGCACAAGGTCACGGTTAGGCTTGGCGCCTTGTAGTTCCCGAGTCCACAGGAGCTTCGTAAGCTTTGGCTTCATAAGGTTGGGTTTGTCCTTAAAGTCAGGCAGCTGCTGTATTTCTTTTGGAAAGTCCTGCAACGTCGGTCGTTCTTGTGTGGACTGACGAGGCTGTGAAGGTTGACGCGACTGTAGGGATAGACGTGGAGAAGCCGCAGGCGGCGGGGAGATAGAGACAGCAGGAGACTTCTCCCTCTCAGATTGATTGGGAGAATCATGAGCTCGAGAGAGTGTCTTCAAATTGTAGGTGACAGGTTCTGCTCGAGCCCGCCTAGATCGCCGTGTAGATGGGGACGTGGTCTGTGGCGGTGACTGTGACTGTGGAGTAGGTGATCTAGAAGACTGAGAGGACGGAGAGGATGGTCTGTACTCTGAAGAAGACATGGATGCTTGTGAATCCGGTATTTGTAATGAGGCTGTTGTTTTGGTGGCTTTGATGGGAGCTTGACTGGCGATTAGAGTCGCCGGGTTTGTCTTCTCGCTGTGAGTTCTACTTGCGTTAAGTAGTGTAACGCTCCTTCGCAAGTCCTCTTTCCGAGCAGATGTTGGAACAACAGGTCTGGAAGATTTCTCGCGAGAGATTTGCGGCGCTGGAGATGCAACCCGAGGAGGCTCAGTAACAGTCACCGTAGCAGGAGTTTCCTGGGCAGATTTAAGGGTATCCACAGGAGCTGAGGTTTTCAGAGCAGGCGAAGTAGAATCCACAGGCGTAGGAGTTGCCTGAGGGGGTGTAGTGCTTGTCGTGGGAGTAGAAATTCCCTGAGGTGGTCCAGTAGATGTCACAGGAGTAGGTGTTTCTCGAGGAACAGTGACAATCGTAGGCGTAGATGTTCCCTGAGGAGGCACAGTCACATTCACAGGCGTAGGCGTAGGAATATCCAGCGGAGGGGCAGATTGAACAGGCGCAGTAGGTGCAGAAGACGAAGAAGTAAAACCATTTGACAAAGATATGTCCGTTGATTTAGGTTTCGTGAAAGTAGGTGTTACCAGAGCGACTTCATCCACTTCATCCACGACATCATCGTGGGAAACCCACCCCAAATTATCCCTCTGCGCAAACGTCGTATGGCCATGCGTAACAAAATTACCCGACTCCAGCCCCCCATTGGATGGTTGGGCCAGACCGTAGGTATATTGTTGATACAGCTGCTCCGCCAGGGCTTCGAGGCGAACTACCTGTTTGGAGTCACCCGTGAAAGCGGGGACGGTACTCCGAGGTATGCCCCTCGTGAAATAGATTGAGTGGTGCTGCATTGTGGCTATTGTTGTTCGTTCATCCGGAGAGATAGTGAGATAGCGAGAACTGAACTGTCAGGCCGGAGTAGGTTAGATCGCGGTATCTAGGAAGATAGCATGCTTTCTGACCTAAACCAGGGCAAGACTGTGGAGGTAATGCGCTCAAATTGGTGTGAGGGGGTACTGTGAGAAAGACATGCCGTCCACTTTGTCGTTTGAATTGGGTCTCGATTGGCTCGGACTGATTAAGGTGGTGGCGCTCTCCCGAGCGCCCGGCAGAGGTTGCTATTCGCACGTGGAGGAAATTGTAATTGAATTACGGCGTCACTCCCTCGATAGACAGGACGAGACTCGGTATTAGGTCCCTCGGTTATACGTTTAGACGTTGTATTCGGCAATGTCGCGACTTCAGCTGTGTGGGAGGAGCAGTGCGGGAGGAAGCAGCTGAGACCGAAATGCGTATCTGTTTTTTGCAACGGTTATTAAAGACACCAGTACACTGCGAAATGATAGTACCAACATAAACTTAGAAGTTCGTTCCGGACAACTTCTTTGTAGTCAGGCTAGGCCCTGAAAGTGAGTGCTTAGGATCAAAGAACGAGTCCATCGCGAAAACGCGCTACGCGGCACGCCAACTGCGGGCGGTGAGGGCTGATTTAATGGGACAGTGGAGTCTCCCCGCTCTGATAAGGTACATACACAGTGGACTATAAATATAACTATTAACTATATGCATTATCGAATCAAAGGAATGATATATGTGCAAATGAATTAAATGACAATCTAAACATCACTTCACAATCTCATTATTGTTCTGGAAAGAAGAAAAAGAAAAGGCATGTATATATACAGAACCGTTAGGAGTACCCAACAGCTGATCTTGGCGGAATAGAGGGAAGTTGAGAGACGCGCCTATCTCTCACCTAGGCGCAGGTTTTGTAAGAAGGGATAACTGCCATTCAAAATGCAGGTCCAGTCTTACCGTATAGTCTGGTCGCAATAAGCAAGTACGACCGTGACTGCCGGTTTACGATGTCCGTTTGAGGAAAGACCCATCATAGACCTCGGCTTTCACCCACACAGAAAGACTGGGTGTGCGATCAATGCCGTGATCGAGTATCGCATAGTATTGGCATTGCCATTTACTTGCGGATGGAGCGACCCTTGCGCACAGAGACCATAGCATCATACAGCACATCCTTGAAGGCAAAGAGGAAGGCGGCCGTGATGGCACTCTGGGTGACTTTGGGAGCAATACCTAGGAATCACAAAGGATATTTAGCACCTATTCACTTATTTACCCATTTAGAAGAAGGAACAACTCACCCTTGTACAGCCCAGCGTAGCCCTCCTCACGAATAATCTTCTTGAGGCTTCCGTTCAAGCTCTCCTTAGGACCATCCTTGCTGGCCACGTGCATGCGGCTCTTGACGGTAATATAAGGGTAAGTGATGCTGGTAGCCAGGATCTTGCCCAGCGCACCCAAATAGAAAGCATCCTTGGGTGTCATGCGCCGACGGCGCTCGACGATATTCTTCAGCTGCTCGAAAATGGTATACTGAAGGATGGGGTTGATAACCAAGATCAAGGCCGGGAGGACACCGGCGAAGAGAGCCTTGGGGCCCTCCTCCTTCAGCAGAGCCATCAATGTGCTGAAGGTCGAGGCCTTGGCCTTCTTAGGTGCGCCGGGCAGGCTCTCATCAGCCTCCGACTTGCGAGCTGTCATGCGGGTGTTGATAACCCAAATAGGGTTGGTCAACATGACAGTGGCACTGCCTGCGATGGCACCGGCAATCATGGACTCAATAGTCGTGAGCTTCTTCGAGGCACGTCCAGACCGGATCGCACCCTTCTCGAAGGCGGCACGGGTCCACTCATACCAGTAATAGTATACAAAGTTGGTGACACTGATTCCGAACAGGGCGGACTCCAGGCCCGAGTAAAGGCCGGAGATACCCTCGCGTTGAATGATGCGACGCACAGCATCAAGGGTTGTGGAGTCGGCGCGCTTGGATTCGACCTGGGCTCGTGTGGATAGTGTGATCAGAGGGTATCTGCCGAGGGTGTGGATCTTAGTACAAAAAACAGGTCGTGACCCATGGGGTAGAAAGCGCGGGGTAGATCAATCATACGTCAAAACCATGGACAAGATACCACCTCCTGCACCAGCCAGCGCGTGGGCGATGTTATCGCTCTGCTGCACGGCCGCAGAGGGCGCGGGCTTGGATTGTTGCTGAGACATGGCGAAGCGTGGAGGTTGATCTGCGGAAGGGCGGGGAGTAGTTGGAGTCAAGACCCGAAAGCGTGGGTGCGAGAGAGAGACAGACAAGAAGGGAAAGTAAAAGAGGCAAAAGAGTTCACAATCAATGAAAAAGAGCGGATCGCTTTGAAGAAAAGGGTTTCCAGGAGAAGGGCGCGATAATGATTCGGCTTGGGGAAGGAGAGTCAGAGGAGAGTTCATGACGTTTTGCCGAAAGCTGTGCCTCGGCTCCTGCACAACTCCACTACAAATGGGCATTATTTCCGAGCCGCCTAGGGTCGCAAGGACAACGGAAATGATGGGCACTATGCAACTCGACTCCTTTCCACATGGAGCATAGTGAATTCGGTTGGTTCCCCGAGAAATTCGGGGGTGTATGTTGGACGCTAGGATGCTGTTGGAAATTAAAATCTTCATGAGAGTCCGGGGGTTGTGATTTTGGCAGGTGCTTTGGCATGTGATCCCTTACTACCTCTCCTGATTTCCTGGATACATTAGCATGGGATAAAGGGTGATATAGTGTAGTATTCAGTTAGTACTTACATAGAATTTACCTAGTAAGCTCTATACTAAACAAGGGATTACATGGCTTTACAAGGCACGTTCCTCTGGTCCTATATAGGGATCATCAGTTCATAGTCCTTCTAACTTGGCTACTAGTACAACTACGTCGATAGACCAAGTAAAGAGAGACAACGAGACATTCTCAAGAGGTGAAGTCATACATGAAGGCCTTAAACACAAAACACAGAAAATAGTATAAAACCCATAAAGGTTTTCGCCATTAATCCATTCTGAAGAGATGAATCCAACCTACAAGAAAGAACAAGAGAGAATGGAGGGCCAAGAAAAATAGATGCGGCCAGGAATAAGAAGAAACAAAAGAGAAAAGAGAATAAAAACACCAGCGGTAATCACAAAAGCAAAACGAAGAATCACAGAACGCAGAGCCATCTAAAGCACAGGGAAGGAAATAAAAGGGGGAAAGAAGAAAGGGCACACCCAGGGTTGGCACTCGCAAAGACGAATGGGACAAGCTTTCCCCCTTCTTCCAATATTTCTCGGGGCTGTCTTGGATTTGATGGCTAGCTTTCGGCCATTAAGTCGAAGCGGGTGGGTAAAAAGACAAGCCTGGCTGCCAAAGAGATTATCACGCCGCTTGGAAACCCTCATCCATGATTGTAACATTGCGCCAAATGGAAGTACCGCCTTTGCACACTGGGTCCATGGTCGTCTAGCAGCAGCCGCCTGCGGATCCAGACTGGACGCCCTGGCCCTGGCCAACCTGCACGGTGGGCTTGTTGTTGACAGTGGCTGTTCCCATGCGCTCCTTGATCTGTCGTGCCATCGTCAAGAAAGCCTGCTCGACGTTGGATGCGTTCTTGGCAGAGGTCTCGAGGAAAGGAATTCCAAGGCTGTCGGCAAACTCCTATAAAAGGGAAACGGAAATATAACCCGTTAGCCCATGAACAAGACAGAACAACTCCTCCCAAGTCCCGAGTCTCCACGGTCCTCAATCCAGAACGAATAGTAACTCAAGGCGATCAATGTCCAGGAACAAAGGCTTACCTTCGCAACAGTGTACTCCACGACCTTCTTGTCCTCCATATCGCTCTTGTTACCGACAAGCAGCTTGTTGACACCCTCGGTGGCGTATCGGTCAATCTCCTGAAGCCACTGCTTGACGTTGTTGAAGGAGTCCATGTCGGTCACATCATAAACGACGCAGATACCGTGGGCACCACGGTAGTAGGAGGAGGTGATGGTACGGAAGCGTTCCTGGCCAGCAGTGTCCCACTGGAAAAAAGGTAAAGGTCGGGTCAGCTAGCGTTCATGCAGGCGCCACACATTCAAGAGTTTAGAAGAGGAAGTCGTACGATCTGAAGTTTCACGGTCTTGCCATCGAGCTCGATAGTGCGGATTTTCTGCCCACCCGTCAGCATCCACAGTTCCCAGTTACCACAACACCACCCCGCAAAAAGCAATAGATCCACATACGAAATCAACACCGATGGTCGAGATGTAGCTTTCGGTATAGGTGTCATCGGCGAATCGGAGCAGCAAGCAAGACTTTCCAACACCGGAGTCTCCGATGAGGAGGAGCTTGAAGAGATAATCGTATCTATTTGGGTTAGGTCATGCAGATCGGCGAGATGGGGAAATCGTTGGGGTACGATGAAGCGGCCAACGCAGCGGGAACGACTCTGAATAACAAAGCGGCGTCAGTGAAGTTTCTCAGTCAACTGGTACTCGGCGATGACCAGAAGCGAATCCGCGATCAACGGAGATGGCAGACGGAGCAGGAGGTTCCCCAAAATAGACAAATCGACAGAGAGCGGATACTTACCACTCGGGGTTCATGATGGGCGAGCAGTGAACGGACGTGGAGAGGGAATCAAGAGGATCAAGGGGTGAACACAGACGAGGGTCGAGCAAGAGATGGAGTCGAAGGGTGTTCGGGGTCGGTGTTGGGGGGGTCTTGGAGGGGACTGGAATTGATGAACGCCTGAAATGATAGGAGGTGCAGGAGGCCAGATGCACCTGATGCGCAGCTTTTGTTTCAGCGGTCACCGCCACCGCCCCGAGAAGGACGAAGGACGGAGTACATTATTAAACATCTATCATTTGTTTAATTCTACATCTTAACTTGTATATTTAATTTCAATACGTCATTTGGGCTTCATAGTGTTATAGTTTTAAATTATATTCCTTCTTGTTCTTATCTATTACTCATTTACTGTTCAACTTGTGCCGCCAAGTTATAGTTACTACTAAACTATGACGGAGTGTGTCATTCACGAGCCTGGCTGTGGCTGATCCCGTGCTCTCTCCTGCAGCCTCGTGGGAGTTGCTCCTGGCAGGTGACCGGGGCACGTTTATGGGAAAATAAGATCTTAGAAGTGACTGTCACATTGCAGTTCGCTATCTCTCACAGTTTTTGTTGCTACCTAACCGATACGATGATTATAATCTACCACTAATGACCCTCAAGAATATTTAGTCCCATGCGTAGGGTGAGGATTATCTTGGTGAACAGCCCGGTAATCTTATCAAGTCCACACTTTACGCGTATCCGTGGGCCTTCAGCCACTCCAGAACCAGTGCCTGATCCCGCTCCTTGTAGGATGCGTTCGTCCGGATGTTATCCTGGACGATGATGAGGGCACGATCATACGCGGCCGTGTCCTTGTCCTTGAAGAACTCGATAATATCATCCCCAATCGCGTGGTCAGCGAACTTGGACAGACCCATGCGAATGAACCGCTCGAACACAACGTTGTTGGAGGAGAGTCGAGCAGAGACCGATGCCCAGTTCGTCTTGATGTACTCCCACAGCAGGTGGCGCACCTTGGAGTTGGCGGCCAGGGCCACTGCACCGCTGTGAAGATCCTGGATGGCCACTTTATCCGAGAAGACAAAGTCCAGGTAGTCGATGACCAGGGCGGCGTCCTTGGTGCGTCCCATGGAGGCCAGGCAGATCTCCTTGCCGTCCACGGAGTCGGTCCGCAGGTACTCCTCCTTGACGGCGTCGTACTCCTTGCGACCGCCCTCCGACACATTGAGGCTGAAGATGGCAGCCCGCAGGTTAGTGTGGATGGCACTCTGGTCCTGGCCGGTCGCCCAGAGATCGAAACGGCGCTTGGCCTCGGCAACGATGCTAAAAGAAGAGTTGTAAGTAAACGGGAACTATAGGTGGTCATTTCTCGGCGAAACAAAACGGGGAAGCCTTACTTTTCATGGCCAGAGTTACCAGCCATGGCGATCAAAAGCTTACGAAGCTGGATGACCAGATAGTCCTCGTTGGCCTGGAACTCCCAACCAATGCGCTCAGCTGCTGGGGCAGCCAGGTTGCGAGTGAACTTCTTCAGCCCCTCGGCGACCTGCTCATTTTGCGAGAAGACAGAGCGGAGGTTGGCGAGAGACGAGGACACCTGAGACCAGACACTGTGATATAGGTAGTTAGTAACTGCGATGGCAAAGACATACAATGTTATGAGTTTTAAATTGAGGGGAGTCCTTACAGGTAGTTTTGCTCGTCCTTGAAACCCTCGAGAAGGGCCAACAAGGCGGGGGTGTTGCCATCGCCGGAGACAGCAAGGGCAGTCGCATCACCCAGCAGACCAATCTTGTCCTCAGTGCTCAGGAGGTCAAGAGAGTGGCCCAGCTTCTCCAAGCGCGCAGGGGGGTAGTTGGTTCGGTAGAATCCAGCCAGATCCTTGTTGATCTTGTAGAAGCCGTCCGTGCCGATGTCTCCAACGGTGTCAGACTTTTGAGTGAGAGCACGGGTGTCCGCGGTAGCCAAGTTCTCGCCGGACTTGATGCCAAGGGGAATCCACCAAGTGGTCTCATCCTCATGGGGCTGGGCATCACCAGTGGACAAGAATCGGCTTTGGCGGACGCTGACCTGACCAGGCTCCTCGGCGACGGTGACAACGGGGAAGCCGATCTTCCGAATCCAGGGGTCCTGTTGATATCTAGTCAGCTTTGCTTGCATAGAATACAGAAATATTGTACAAAGCATTGATATGACCCACCATGAACGTGTGCACATCCTGACCGGAAGCCTTGCTCAAAGCAGACCACAGATCATTGGTGGTGGCGTTTCCTGGAAGGAAAAGAAGGAAATAAGTTAACTAAAAGTCATCTCGACGAATATTAAGACTGAAATGCTTACCATATGCGTGGGACTTGAGGTAATCAGCCACTCCGCGAAGGAAGGTCTCTCGGCCAAGGTGGACGCTGAGCATGCGGATGACAGAGCTACCCTTCAGGTAACTGATGTGATCAAAGATCTGGTCCACCTCGAGAGCATTGCGGACGGGCACCTCAATAGGGTGAGAAGCACGGAGCGAGTCGAGATGGAAAGCTTGTTGGACACCCTCAGCCTGGGACAATGTCAATCGTGATCTTTAAAGAAGCGAAGGGATTACCTCGATTACTACGTACAACGAACTGAGACCAGACGTTCCAATCTGTAACATTGTATTAGCATTCACCTCGCTTGGTTGTATAAGATTTTCAGTCGAACTCACCGGGATAGAAGTGATCGACAGCCAACCAGCCGACCCAGGTTGCGAAGCCCTCGTTGAGCCAAAGCTCATTCCACCAGTCCATGGTGACAAGGTTGCCAAACCACTGGTGAGCCAACTCTGTAATATTATGTCATGTCAGATCAACGAGCTTCTCTGCATTAACTGGGATTCATGCAAGCGGGAAATCTAACCGTGAGCAACAACGTAGGCAATGCGGTTCTTGTATCGGTTGTCCGATTTGCCTTCGTCGAACAGAACGGCAGTCGTGCGATATGTCACCAGACCCCAGTTCTCCATGGCTCCCATTGCCTAAGATCAACCCTCAGTCAGCCGGGTGTTGATCTGAAGATACATTGGGAAATGTCTTGCAACTTACAAACTCGTGCACAGCCAAGAGATCAGCCTTGGGCAGAGGGTACTCAATCTCGAAGATCTCCGAGAAATAGTCAACGGTCCGGTGGGCACATTCAAGTGCAAAGCGGGCCTGCTCCTTAAGTCCACGAGTAGTGTAGACACGAACGGGGATGCTCTTGCCTTGGTACTTGCGCTCGGTCATGGCCTCGACATATTCAAAGTCACCAATGGCCCACGCAAGGAGCTGTGAGATTACATAGTGCGTCAGTCAAGGAAACTACACCATCATGGCCTGATACCGCTGAGAGTTAATACTAACGTAAGTGCTCATGACGGGGGTCTTCTCAAAGGTGACGAATTTGAGGCCGGAGTTGCTACCCTCCCGCTCAGACTGAACGGGCATGTTGCTGAGCGCCGTTTGGCCCTTGGGAATTTCAATCTCGAAGTCGAAGGTGGCCTTCAAGTTCGGCTCGTCGAAGCAAGGGAAGGCCCGGCGAGCATCGCAGGACTCGAATTGAGTGCTGAGCATGTAGTAAAAGTCCCCTTCCTTGGGGGTATCGGCAGCGGGCTCGCCCACAGGCTTGTACTTGGAGCGGTAGAAGCCGGCCATGGCGTTGTTCATGGTTCCGGTGAAGTTGATGGACAGCACAACCTCTGAAGGAGTGAGTTCCTCGGCGAACTTCAGAGTCACACGCTCTGACTTCTTATCGTAAGAGATGTCGGTGGCCTTGGTCACTGAAGCTCCTACGAGAAAAAAAAATATGCCGTCAGCCCAGCTCCTTCCCAATTGTTCGCCAACTGCCATATAGTAGGTAGGAGTATCCTAACCATCCTTGCTAAGCACCTCAGCACTCTGCACATCGATTTCCTTCGAGTTCAGGACGACCTCCTTTGTAGCACGAGTGATCTTGGTGTCGACCTTCACCACACCCTTGTAGCCCCACGAGCCACTAAATTGCAAATCGAAGAGGGAGACATGATAGTTGATAGGCTTGGCACTATAACGACGTATTAGTACGATTCAATACACTTCTATTCCCAATTAAGAGGGCATTAGACTGTTTGGGCGAGGAAAGTGTTGACTGTTTAAGTCTTCTCCCCGCATTCGGCATCACTCACACGTCAGGCAGAGTCTCTCTGTCGGTGGACGCCATCATGCGAGCTTCTGCAGAACAGTGTCTAGTAGGTGTTAAACCAAAGGATATCCCAGGAGCAGGTGTTGGAAGTCTAGAGCGTAAACGGGGAGGTCGAGGGGATGAGACAGAGGAGAAGACAGAAGCGGAAGCGGAAGTGGAAGATAAAGAGAGAGAAGAAGAAGCGAAAGAGAAAGAGGAGGGGGAGGGGCGGAGAGCGACGTGACGGCAGTGAATTGCAACGCCTGCGCGTTTTGACGCCGCAATGGATCTTCTCCCCCACATCGGCGTCTTTAGCGACGGCTAGTGTCGGACTTGATGATAAATTTGAGATTGTGCGACGCGAATGGTCCTTCAGTCCTTCACCATCCCTGGATTGCAGCAAGTCGGCGACCAAGAAGAGGTTTCTCCATACGGAGCTCCGGCGGAGCTTGGACCCTCTTTGGCGGCTAATTCGTGCCGGCGCCTTTGTGAACTTGAACTATCTTTCTCTTCTTCCACTCCATTACTGTATCCAGATCCACCTCACGATCTGTCGCCATGGCTGACTCGGATGAAGAATACGTGGGAAGTGTCAGCGATGACGAGGATGATCTCCAGGTGACTGGGACGGACCAAGCCCAGCCTCGAAAGAGAAAGCAGCGTGGAGGTGGTGAGTGGGAGCTCGCTCGTACTTGGGAGACACTGGTCGAGGGCGCCGATGGAACCATCAGCTCGACAGTTGAAGGGTTACTGGAGGCGAGCAAGCGCAAGAGGTCAGAATCGTTCAGCAGGAGCTCTACTTTTACCTGCTTTCTTCATACTGACTTGCTTTCCGCGCTGGCAGACTGCTCAAAGACACTACGCCTCTACAACGAGGTATCATACGACATGTTATTCTCATCCTCGATCTCTCACAATCCATGGCCGAAAAGGACCTCCGGCCAACACGATACCTTTTGACCCTCCGATATGCCCAGGAATTTGTGCGGGAGTTCTTTGAACAGAACCCCATTTCGCAACTCGGCGTCATGGGCCTCCGAGACGGTCTCGCGATCCGAATAAGCGATATCAGTGGCAATCCCACCGAACACTTGACCGCGATCCAGGAGCTCAAGACACAAGACCCAAAGGGCCTACCGAGTTTACAGAATGGTCTGGAGATGGCCCGGGGTTCTCTCTTGTACATCTCATCTCACCCCCACCCTCCTCTCTCTTGAAGATTACCAATTAGACTAACCAGCATATGCGCATAGTCACACACCTAGTCACGGTACGAGAGAAGTTCTCATCATCTTCGGCTCCCTCCTTTCCTCCGACCCCGGCGATATTCACCAGACCATCAACACTCTGGTCACCGACAAAGTACGTGTCCGGATCGTCGGTCTTGCTGCTCAAGTAGCCATCTGCCAAGAGCTATGCAGCAGGACAAATCGAGGCGATGAAACGGCCTACGGCGTCGCGCTCAATGAGCAACATTTCCGGGAGCTCTTGATGGACGTGACAACACCACTCGCGACTCAAAAACAATCAGCGAGCTCGCTCCTGATGATGGGCTTTCCCTCACGTACCGTGGAACCCACCCCGTCCCTCTGCGCATGCCACTCGAAACCCTCTCGAGGTGGGTACCTGTGTTCGCGTTGCGGGAGCAAAGTGTGTAGTCTTCCCGCCGAGTGTCCGTGCTGCGGCCTCACACTAATTCTTTCGACTCACCTTGCCCGCTCCTACCACCACTTGTTCCCGCTGATGAATTGGGTGGAGGTACCCTGGCGCCGTGCCTCGAGCTCAGCCTGCTTTGCCTGTGGCCTGCCCTTCCCAGCAGTACCACCTGAGGACCAGTGGTCGGCAACGGAGAACCATGCTAAAGGCATGAGTGTTAGCAGTCGCTACCAGTGCACGGCGTGCAAGAACCACTTCTGCATTGACTGCGATCTCTTTGCCCACGAGGTGGTTCACAATTGCCCCGGGTGCCAAAGTAATAGTGTCCAAGCGGTCGCTGATGGGATGGACACTACTGCATAGAGTTGTTCATTCAAAAATTGCATCGTATAGAACGGCGTTGATGGATTTGATGGGAGGTCATGGACGGGGAGTTTTGGAGTTTACTACTTTTTTTAACATGCTGATCTAGCAATTTTGCTATAATGACATATCTACTTGACCACTCATCTCTTCAACTTTCAAACAATTCCGTAGGTTATTGTAGTAGACAGATGCGTGATCATTTATACTTCACGAGCCTCGGCTAAATGTGAACGGAAGGCTCCCTCGTTTGCCCCACGTCTTCTCCGCCCTTGTCTCCGCATCCGCATCGCATCGCATCATCGTTTGTTCTTCGCGTAACCACACCCAACCATCCGTTCGACACAACCCCATTCCTTCACCATGACCGACCCGCAATCATCCCGCTCATTCGAGCAGCTCAAAGCCTACCCTTTCACCTCCGACCCCGAGTTCGCAAATGGCCTGGCCATCATCCTGGGCCATGCCGGCACGCCAGCCTCGGAGGCGGAGATGAACCGAGACGATGATCTCGTTATGAAAGCCAAATGTTTCTTCTTCTCGCGGTATGACACTCGGATACACGTATGGTCATCAACGTTGAACTAATTCTTATTCGTATTGGCGCGCAGAAAGGAAAAACTCACGCCCCCCGTCGACTTTGCCGCCTACAAAGCTTGGTTGACCGAAGCCTCATCAAAATCGAACGCTGCGACAACTGCATCGGAACAGTCCAATGAACCCTTGACAGAGACCACTATCGCGACCGCCGAATCTTCTGCAACCTCAGAGCCTGCATACCCAACTTCATTTGCACATATTGTGGAACTCATCACCACTGGTAAACCAATTCCCGGCATCCAGCAGATCCCCGACACGGTCTTGGAGGGACATAGCATCTCCAGTGAGAAACCACGGCGACGAAAGCCTTGGGAGAAGGATGTTGATGTCGAAGGAACGGTAACCCTACAGGATGAGATGACCAGCAACGCTGCTTGATCGGTCCGGGCTACACATTTGATACTATTATATAGAGTACTGCAGAATACCCAGGAGAACGGAACGCTTGATACAATGATCATATGGGATTAGCATAATAAAGATACTGTCCCTTGTAATTAATAGTCACAAAACAATAGCCAATCGGGTTGGCTGAGCAATATGAATAGTGAACACCATCGGTAAAGGTAAAAGCTATAGTAAACGCCGACAGGATGGGGAAGAGAGCGATAGATCCTTCTCGGCTTGGAAGAGAAAAGCATAAGCAGCTCCGAATAAAAAGAAACAGGGGGAAAGGTTTGCGCATCAAATAAGTTGTCAGTACTTGAATAAGATATGAGCCCGCATCACAGGCAGATTGACGCTTCAGAGCATGGTTTTTTGTCAGGCCGAGTTCATCATTTGCCTCAAACAAAGTCCTCGGGCACCGGAACACGAAAGAAAGACAGGCAATATGGGTAGATGAGCAGGCAGGATGAATGTCGAGATTGAAGCCACAGAAATAACACAGGAGCCATGCATGAAAATCAACTGGGAACGTCTGACTGGTAAAAGACAACCAGCTGCTGTCGGGGCCCGAGAGTGAATGCCGAAGTAATTCATATAAGTATATTCCGTAATGCTGTTGCTGTTGCTGTTGCTTTTTTTTGGTCTTTTTTGTTTTTCTTTTGGTTGATCGCTAGTTTGTTGTGGTGCCCGCTGTTGCAAATTCTTCTCCTCGGCTTGGGTGCGGTCATTTGCATCCAGGTTGGAAGCTTGCTGGAAAATTTAACGGTAAGGAGAGTATCCGGGGCTCCACTGATTGCCCCGACCAAAACGGCCACTGTTGGAGCTCGTGGAAGAGAATCTGTCCTCGTTGAAATGACCGAAGCGGCCAACTTGCATGCCAGTACCAGGCCCAGGGCGCGTGGCATGGGACGGGTTGCAACACAGCATCGCGACTCGGGAGCCAAACTTCGAGCCTCGGAGGGAAACCATATGCTTCCTGTTCAGGTGCGAAGCAGTCAGAATTGTACCAAAGAGTGAGATCAGAAGACTTTACCGAATATGACTGGCCACAAGCTCACGCTGGTGTGGTGCAGCATTCATCAAGACCCACTGAATCAGATAGTTGCCATACTGATCTCCGGCAACTGGAGGCTTTTGTTAGCACAATCTCAACAGAGCAACACAAATGTCTCTCACTCACTGTCAATCAATGGCATCCGGGGTCGGTCAGTGCGACCCGTGCATACACGGTTGAGGTACCGGTCCAAGAACTCGGAGCCACCAATTTTCAGACATTTTTCAACAATCTTCGAGGCAAATTGATCCATGCTATATTCCACAGCATGGTGGAGGACATGCTCAACCGCACGGCTCTTGTCGTGAGGAGCGCCATGCTCGCAAATGTGCTGGATGCACCAGTTGCCGAACTGGCCATGAGCAAGTAGATCAATCTTTGCCAGAACTTCTTCGATTGCTGGTTGCTGTTGCAGGTATTAGCATCTCCATCTGACTTGATGTCAAGGTTGTATGATCATGGCTGGAGAAGGAGCAAGGGAGGAAAGACTCGGGAGGAATGATGCGAGATACATGGATCTTTGTATCCGCAAGGATCTCCAACAAAGCATGTTCGCTTACCTTTTCTTCTTCAACGCAGTTCTCGAAGATATTCTGCACCACCAGGCTTCCTGTCTCACCCAAGGCAACTTCGTGCCACATTCCTTCCAGCGCCTCATTCACCTTGGCCATGATCTGGGGAGGCTCTCCACTCCATCGAAGCTCGAACAGTTTCTGCCAAACATGGCAGGCATACCGATGGATCACAGTCTCCGGAATTCTGCGAAGAAGTTCGTGCACCATGACGGTCTTGTGATCCTCTGGAACACAATCAAATGCCTTTTGAATGACGTGACAACCAAAGGCATCCATGCTCAGGCTAAGAGTATTGCCTCGGATCGCATTCGCGATGGCGACAACTTGATCGGATGTTCCATGCTCGAAGCAACGCTGAACAAGAAAGTTTCCAAAGCGATTGATCATCAACGGGTAGGCCTGGCTGACAATGGCCTCGATGATGTCAAACTTTTGCTCCGATGTGCCCACCTTGAGCTTTTGTTGCAGGAAAATGGATGCTTGTTGATCGTTGTTGCACACAATCTTGTCCACAATGTATTTCCAGTCGCAGGAGACATTTTTGTCAAGCAGACGTCTATAATTGAGTGGTTCAAGAGGAGACACGTAGGTTTGCATGCAATGTCCAACAGCACCCTGAAACAAGTGTTAGCAAATATCCTATGACGTAAAGTGGTAATGAGATAAATCTTACTGAATTGTTTGTCCACACAGAACTAGTCGCGCTAGCAGTGGTAAACTCGGACGCGGTTGGAGACAGCGCCGTTGGACCTGGACGGCCATGATATGAAGACACTGGATAGACTCCTATCGGCTGGAAGACACTGGATGATCTGCTGGTGGGCGATTCCGGAGACTTTGGGGCGACATCGCTCGGGGATCCGGAGGACAAGGGTCCCCAGGTGGTATTCAGAGCGGGAAAGACAGGACCACCTCGGCCTCCCTGTGTAAGAGAACGGCGAGGTCCAGGATTTGGGGCTTGGAAGAACCTAGATTGTTCACCTTGTGGCCGAGGATAAAAGTCATATCCACTGTTCGAGGGACCAGAAATGACTCTCTGAGGCTGGAAAGCTCCTTGGGGGGCGCCGAAATTAGTGGGGTATGCCGGTGCGGCACCCCAAAAACGACCTGATTCCTGATTCACCGATTGGGATCCAGGGAGAGGCTCTCCATAAGCTTTGTCAAGAGAGTTGTTCTGGGTATTCATCCCGAACGGCGACTGCCCATTCTGCTTCCAAAGCCCACGGGTACGGTTATACGCCCCAGCGGACGCGGACAGTGCATCTGAAATATCAGATTGCGAGTCGTCTTGTGTATTCCATGCGTCTTGAAACGGACCAAATGTGGGATTCGAGGCGTTGAAAGCGCTTTGCAGGTTGCTGATGGTCTGTTCGGTGATATCACGAGCACCAAACTCAGCTTCGGACGGAGGACCTAAAGCCTGATCCAGGGTGTGTTTGATCACACGGTTCTGAGCAAGTTCTTGCTCCTGCATAGCAATCTTGGAATTGGCCGCGAGCAGTTCCTGCTTGAGTCGAAGAAGCTCGGCGATTTTGTCATCCTGCGAGCGACTTTTGCCAGTCTCGGCCAAGCTCGTCGCTGGCAATGTGTCACCCGACTGAGGAATTCGAGATGAGCGCGAATGCTGATCGGACTCTGGATGAGCGACCGACTCGGATCGGGGAGATATCTTTGCAAGAATCTTTTCCAAATGGGAAGTTTGACCAGCACTAGATTCGACTTTGACATGTCCCAACTTTGGCTTCTGGGTTTGTCAGACTCCGAGCCAGTACATTTCCTCGAGATATGGGATCAGACCCACCTTGATAGACGGGGTATCAGCATCTTCACCAGATGCTTTCAGCGTGAGTCCGTACTTCGGCACTTCATCAAGTTCCGAGTGGCTGTGACGGCTGCCCGAATGCTGGTAACCTTCCGTGTTAGCATACTGACCACTTGTTGTATGTCCAAAACGCAGGGAGCTGAGAAGACTTACCGAGTGGTCACGAGCAAATGAAAAAGTTCGCACGTCCCGCCCTCCATCATGAGAGAGAAATTTTCCCTCCTTCGTGATCCGAGAAAGCACGGAGGGCCCAGTGAGGGTGGCCATGATGTTGATCACCGTGGTGGTGGGAAAGGATCAAGTATAGATCAGACTGCGAGGCACACTAGCAACCAAGAGGGTAATATGAAATGGGATAGCACGAAGATTCACCGAGATGATAGGAACATGGGATAGCTGAAGAGATGGGGAAGAAGCGAGAGAGGATGGGGAGGGAAGAGGCAGGGTGGAGGACAGTTGGGGAGGAGAGAAATGGAAAGAGAGTCGAGAGTCGAGAGTCGAGAACAGGAAGGAACACCATGGCCACCGGTCACGGGCGACTACATCATCCCCAGTCCAGCCCTAAGTAGCACCCCATGGTAGGAACTCCACAAGAAACAGGACTAAGAAAGCACTCTCCTTCCAGGCTTCTCCTTCATCTTGTCTGCTTCCACCTTTCTAGCATTTCCATTCTACCATCTCTCCATCCGCACTTGCCTATATCCCGTTCTTTCTGCATAGCGCTTGTCTCTGACGAGATCTTCAAATGGGGTCAGAATGGTATGAGCTCGGCGATATCTGCCAAGACCAGTCGAAATGACCAGCAGCATATACGCCAGCCACACCTTCCCAACGAGAAGAATCTCCAAGGACCACATACTCAGGCTGCCCTGACCCAGTTATTGTCGGAACCAAACGAGCCGCTTGCCGCAAACCATCCAAGTCGGTTCCCCAAACTACCAACTCCAACCTTTCGCCCGGACAGGGTCTAAGGAAGACCGCCCCCAGGCCTGGCTCCCCAAACGCGTACTCTTGTCTCAAAGCAGGCAGCACCAATAAAGCATGGCTGGTTGATATGACAAGACGTCCTTGGTCAACCTGAATCGGGTATGTGTCCATCGGGGCTGGAGGCAAATCGTGACCCACGGCAAGGGTGATGACATTTCCAGGATGATGCTGCAAACTGTCGTTCGAACAACTCTTGATGATTTGTGAATCGGCTGCAAAGTACTGGAATAAATTGCGACTGATTTGAACAGCCACATCCTCTACCCCAGGAGAACATCTTCGGATCGTGAACGTCCCCTGAGTGCGGAGAATGGCATCGAGAGCACCAAGCTGACGACCATATCGTTGATGGACCGTCTTCCAACGAGTATCACGAGAAATGTCCCACTTCCCCTCAGCGTCTCTTACGAACCAGGTCTGCGCTTTCTGGGCGAAGTCCACCTCGAAGCTCCCGTTCATGTCATCAAGCACGATTATCTCGGGCAACTCGACCCGGGGAAACGCCTCTGACAAGTGGAAGCGACGAATGTTGCGGGTGGTGATGTGCCAGGTCATTTTGTCTGGAGAGCGAGTAACACGAAGCTTACCGCTCACGTCAGGTGTGTGGAGTTGGTCGACCTGGATTCCAGCTTTAGATCCCAATGTCCCCGAAGCTGGAACCGTGATGGTGAAGGTTTGCGGCAATACTCTTGCCATTCTAGACCAGCTAACCATACTTTGATAGAAATCTTTCAGGTATTCGGTCGTCAGTACGCCTTCATACCAGTGCCCTTTTCCTGGTAGTTCTTCGTACTCAGACGGCCACTGTGCCTGATCCAAGAGCTCGTGCATAAGTCGTCCGTGATATGCAGGTACATTATCATCTGCTGCCCCATGTTGTTGTGCCACCGGAATACCAGCCAGGTTACCCACTAACAACTCATGCTTATAGGTTGACCGTGACCTGGAGAGGACCGAAGAAAGCGAGGGTTCCGAGTTATGCCACATGATATATGGAACGTAATCTGGACATCTTAGTTTGGATTCTTTTGCAAGAGGGAAGACAGTCACCACCGGCCATACTCTCGATCGATGTGTATCCGGAGACAGGCGCTACTGCAGAGACGTTGTCTGGGAAATGAGTGGAAAAATGCCATGCGCCTTGACCTATTGAATATCAGCAATCGACGCTACAATCTGTCAGTCCATTGAGCCTTTTCATACCTCCATTAGAATGGCCCACCACAATCAGTTCATCAATAGCAGCAGCAGGTCCATCCCAAGAAATCTCTTTGACCCAGTCCGCAATTGCTAGCAGTGCAGTCTGGATGTCGGCAACACCCCAATAGTCTAAGCCATTCGTCTGAGTCACTGGAATTATATATGGAACGAAGAAAAGGCACAGACTCACGCCAATCGTCTCCACTCCACGACGTGACACCGCTTGGGAATAGCATCCAAGCACACGTCCCATATGCTCCATCCAACATACCTCGTGCCTCAGAAGAATCTGCTTCAAGCCCTGCCCCATGGAGGACGAGAATCACTGGAGCGGGTATGGAGATATCACAAGACTTGAGTGGTGGAGCCCGCAGAATAGCGTAAGAAACTATACCTGCCGGGTGTAGGTAAGTGATGCGGAGCGGGTCTGACAGCTGTCTTTTTCCGAGATTGATGTCGAAGCGTAAGGCCCGCACACTCCCGTCAGCAGTCTTGTATGTTACCTCTACAGAGAAATGAGGCTCATGATCTGCCTCGAGAGAGATTTTGAATACAAGAGGCCGAGTCTGGTGCCCAGCAATCTGCAGTAGATTTTTCATGGACACGCGATGCGAAGTCTAGATTGAGATGGGGCATCAGCGGGGTATACGGGCATATTATGGTAAGATGGATGGAGGAGCCGACCTTCAATGCGCGCATTGATTTAATCTCCACCGAATTCGCGTCATTGTTTTGCACGTTGATGGAGGCCCATGGGCTCCCGATTCTCTCATTAGCCAGTTCAGAGATCAACAGGCTATGTTGGTCCAGCGTGATGGGCTCTGCCCCGCGCAACTCGGCATGAATCATTACTTTGATGGCATTGCTAAGTCCACCGTGGGCCCGTACATCACGAGTGAGCCGTAGCTCCAAAATATGACGTCCTGGTGCTAATTTGATCAAGCTGGGTACCCGATGATACTGAAACATATCCGCACCGAAATACGGCTCGCCATCCACCAAGAATTCCAACAGACCATCTCCGAAGAGTGCAATAGTCTGTGGCTGAGATCCCTTGACCTCTAGGATCCCACGCGCCCACGCTTGGTACTGTAATGCTGACCAGCCATAGACTGATTGCATGAAATCCCAATTGACGTCTGGAAAGCTCACATCGAGAGCCGCCTGAACCTGGCCGTGGGAGGACCTTGATATGGTTGCATGCGTGGTGCCCCATCGAACAGATCCATTCGTTGCAAGAGCACTACTGAATGTGGCATTGGGATCATAGGGTAGATTGTGGAATCCACCGCGATACTCCAAGGGGTCTGCTCCCCAGATGGCCTCTGTACCAGGTAACGGTTGTTATTTCTCTATCAACCTACTTTATCTTTGATTTCAGTCCACTGACCTCTTGTACCGAGCCCGAATGGCCCTAGAACATCCCATGTGTCCGATAGCACCACTTCTGGCAGTGCTTGTCCGAGTGGACTCTGGTGGAGAGTGCTGTCTGGGACAAGCTTCCTGCTCGTCCCCGCTTGCTGGGCGCGTAAGACTGGAGCTAACCCGCACCATAGCAGGAGCAGTCCCACTGCGGCAGACGAGAAATTGGAAGGCATACCAGATGCATACACACCAATATCTCGGACAAGATCGCTGTATAAAGTTGTTGGACTCTTGAGTAGTCCAGAGGCCAATCGGCCCGTCCCTCCGTCAATTGACAATTGACAATTGCGGGACGCCAGTGGAGAAAAGGTCAGTGCGTTACAGGGTGGTATGGTATGGTATCGTTATGTGTACAGTCACGTGGTTTATTGTTCAATCTCCATAAAGGCTGGCATGTTCAAGAATCAAATAATTGATAGTCCACGAGTTAAGAGCAGAAGCCATATTTATGACTTCCTTGTACATGCAATTGCCCGCGAGGAGTCAGTTTTCTGCTCTTTAGTGACCGTTCTACAAGCACAACGCAACGGAGGGCTCCGAGGGTACAGTAGTAGTATCACACGGGTACCGTGTACCGTCACAGCTGGTGGCGGTCGCACGCTTGTCGGCCTCGATTCCATGGACTCTCCGGATGGGGCCAGTTTAGTTAACCCAACCTTCAATCTCCCCCAGTTTGTGCCTGGCCCCTTTTCCTTGATTATTCTTTCCGGCATCTGGGCAATTATCCGAGCCCACTATACGCCGTGACAAGCTTGGCCCCGTTTCGCTTGCTGCAGCGTGTGTCCTCCGTCCTCAAAGCTCATTCGTCCAAACGAGATTCGTCATCGCCAACCATCTTTCCCTGCACACTGGCCAGACGCCCTCTGCAGGTGAAACCACCCCCCGTCTGACTCGACTACTTGACTTACAGTCTCCTCTATATCTGGGTAAGTCCAATGATTGCCCTAGACGCGCAAAACAGCCCCATGCTGGAGAACCGAGGGGAACCCGAGGAGTTAACGCTTCCCTCAAGCGAAAGCCTACACGAGGCCGCGACAACAATGGCCACAACTACAGTAACGGGTCATGGCCGGCGGGCTTCAATGCGACAACCCGAATTGCAAGTACCAAACAAGCCTTCAACATCCCAACCCACGAGTAGTCCCATCGACAAATTTCCTCCCTACGAAGATTCTCTCGACGCCGCCGTGGGGTCCGCCGCACCCTCAACCCGTCCGCATCGAAGCCCCTCGGTGAAATATGCCCCGGCTGAAGCGTGGCAGCCACGAAACACTTCATTCTACTCGCGAGACCCTCCCAATGGATCTTTGAGGAATCCCAAACATCGACCCCGGAAGAGCATCAGCGAGGCCATCACCACCATTCGAAACCGCAACGGCAGCATGAGCGCTAATGCGCAGGAGCTTGCGGAAGCCCTTCGAGCTCCGGTATCATACCGATTGATTGTACGTTGATTAGGACGGTGATAGCAGAATTGGCGCCTCCTCACCTGCTCCACGTCGTGTTCTATCCCCGCTACAAAGATCCCCTGGCTAATGCTCCACGAATTCAGGGTCTCTGTCTGGTTTGGTACCTGACCTCCGCGCTCACGAATACATCCTCAAAATCCATCCTGAATGCCCTTCCAATGCCCATCACTCTGACGATCATTCAATTCGCATTTGTCTCGTTCTGGTGTTTACTGCTCGTGTATCTGTCCACGGTGATTCCGTGGCTACGACAAAGCGTGCCGGTTCTCAAGCACGGCATTCGCTACCCTTCTCGCGATGTGATCTCCACCGCGTTGCCTCTGGCCGTCTTCCAACTGGCTGGCCATATCTTGAGCTCCATGGCTACCTCTCAGATCCCCGTCTCCTTGGTCCATACAATCAAGGGCCTGTCGCCTTTGTTTACGGTTCTGGCATATCGAGTCCTGTTCCGCATTCGGTACGCCAGGGCAACCTACCTCTCGTTGGTCCCTCTTACCCTCGGTGTCATGCTTGCGTGCTCCACTGGCATCTCTACAAACTTCTTCGGAATCCTCTGTGCGCTTCTGGCTGCCCTGGTGTTCGTCTCGCAGAATATCTTCTCGAAGAAACTCTTTAACGAGGCCGAACGCGTTGAGGCGGAGGCCGCTAATCCGGCGCGGCGTAAGTTGGACAAGCTCAATCTACTCTGCTATTGCTCCGGACTGGCGTTTTTCCTCACATTGCCAATCTGGTTTGTGAGTGAAGGATACCCTCTGATCGCCGACTTCATTCATGACGGTGCCATTTCACTGTCTCAAAAACAAGGGTCGCTGGACCACGGCCGCTTGGCGATCGAGTTCGTCTTCAATGGTATTTCGCACTTTGCGCAGAATATCCTCGCATTTGTGCTCCTCTCCATGGTGTCACCCGTCTCTTACTCGGTTGCCTCCCTGGTGAAGCGCGTGTTTGTCATTGTCGCTGCGATTTTGTGGTTCGGCAGTTCGACCACGCCCATCCAGGCTGTTGGCATTGGCCTCACCTTTGTTGGCCTTTACCTCTATGATCGCAACAGCCACGACGACGTGGCTGACCAGCGCGCGAATGCGGATCACTTCCGTGCGAAGGAAGCCATTCTACCTATGAATGTCCGCCACTCGAGCAAGCCTTGGGACTCGAATGGCTATGCGTTCCCC
This sequence comes from Penicillium sp. PF1803, assembly GCA_023626575.1. NCBI lineage: Eukaryota > Fungi > Ascomycota > Eurotiomycetes > Eurotiales > Aspergillaceae > Penicillium > Penicillium sp. PF1803. Next base: position 11,485 of record JAMAGZ010000062.1, on the reverse strand, counting down.
GGTGCGAGGTCGTTTGAGACCTCCACAGGAAACACGTCCCATGCGACCAACTCCTCAAAAAAGCAAGATGATGGTCCTGGGCGTGTGCGACCCCGAGGAGCGAGCGTGAATCGGACCTGGCTACCCGGGACGAAGCAGGAGTCGACGTGGCAGCCCGTCGATACCACCGCTGCCGCATAGGTAGTATTATCTCTGTGTCTTTATTTCATTTCATTTCTCATTTCGTCTCTCTTCACCCTTGTACTCTCTTCCATGTTTGTATTCTTTCCCTCACAAGGGATCGGGGGACACCGGTGTACTATATCAAGGCGTTCAGGATGGTTCCTTGCTTTTATTTTCTCTTGAGAAGATACATCACTGGTCGGCTTCATTCCCTGCCGACTTTTTGTGGTGAATATTTCTCCAGTTGTTTGGCGCTAACATAGATTGGGTGAGGGGACAGAAGGATGGATAACCGAGATTATGTAGGTTGTATATGATTCCAATCTACCTATGAAACTAGTGATCATGAAAGAATTAAACCGAAGCCAGTAAGGCAATTGCACATCTTCAAATATCCAATCCACCGTCAGTGTCGAGTCGTATTGGCTCTGGTCGGTATGTAGCTACCGTCGGTAAAGAACATGCCATCATCGGGAAAAGAACCCTTGACTGCTCCAGTTCGGTGCAAGTCTGCTCTAGGACAATGTTGCAGAGGAGACTGGGACTGAACGCCCGGCATCCTACAATAAATCATGCCCAGAATGAGATGATTTCCGGCAAAGGACGGGGCGCGGTCGACGGCTTTTTAAGGGGAAATTTCCGGAGACAAGGTTTATCCGCATAACCGAGCCAATGGCCTCCAGCCCATTTGGGATTTGTGAGGGCCTGCCTCTTAGTCAGCCCCGGATGGTCAGCAGCATTATGTAACCCAGCAGATTCCGAACTCTGAACGTCAAGCTCCTTCATCTAACCCCCTCGTCCACCCCCATCGCAATTCCCCCTCCCTCCCCCCTCTCCTTCATCATCTCGCTCACAATCATGCGGCCGCAGCTGTTTCGTGCGGCCGCCAGGTCTCTCCGGGTGCCCAGGGCCCGTTCCTTCGCGACGACGGCCCCTCGCGCGGCCGAGGTGGAACTGACCATTGGTACGTCTAAGATCCCTCTATTCACGCATTCTGCATGCTGTATACTGATGAGACCATGTAGATGGCAAGAAGGTGTCTGTTGAAGGTAATCTCCGCGCAATTGGCATTTGGCATCCATTGGACGGCTACTCACATCCTCCGAAGCCGGCTCGGCTCTCATCCAGGCTTGCGAGAAAGCAGGTGCTACAATCCCCAGGTACGAATGCTTCTAAGGACTGACAATGGTGTTTTGACCCCGTTACTGACATTGTTTTTAGATACTGCTACCACGAGTACGTGTTCAATTCCCTCCGGCCCGAATCCTCCGGTGACGGTATATGCTAACTTCATCCATAAAGAAAACTATTGATTGCAGGAAACTGTACGTCTTCGGTGTCCGATTTACTTACGTATCTGCGTGATTAGCAATGCTAACAGGAGGGAATCACTTTAGGCCGTATGTGTCTCGTCGAAGTCGAGCGCGCGCCCAAGCCCGTCGCCTCCTGTGCCTGGCCCGTCCAGCCCGGAATGGTCGTCAAGACGAATTCACCTCTCGTCCACAAGGCCCGCGAGGGTGTGATGGAGTTCCTCCTGGCTAACCACCCTCTTGACTGCCCCGTCTGTGACCAAGGTGGAGAGTGCGATCTTCAGGACCAGTCAATGCGTTACGGAGCTGACCGCGGTCGGTTCCACGAGGTCACTGGCAAGCGTGCGGTTGAGGACAAGAACATCGGCCCTCTGGTCAAGACTTCGATGAACCGCTGCATTCAATGCACTCGCTGTGTACGATTCATGAACGATGTGGCTGGCGCCCCCGAGCTCGGTACCAGTGGCCGCGGCAACGACATGCAGATCGGAACCTACCTCGAGCAGAACCTCAACTCGGAATTGTCTGGCAACATTGTCGATCTTTGCCCCGTCGGTGCCCTGACCTCCAAGCCCTATGCTTTCCGCGCCCGCCCCTGGGAGCTCAAGCACACCGAGTCCATCGATGTCCTTGACGCCCTCGGCTCCAACATCCGAATTGATAGCCGTGGTCTGGAAGTGATGCGTGTCGTTCCCCGCCTGAACGACGACATTAACGAGGAGTGGATCAACGACAAGTCCCGTTTCGCCTGTGACGGTCTGAAGACTCAGCGCCTCACCACCCCCCTGATCCGTCGCGATGGCAAGTTCGTTCCCTCCACCTGGGAACAGGCTCTGGCCGAGATCGCCGAGGCCCAGCAGAAGCTGCAGCTGCAGCCTAACGAGTTCAAGGCCGTTGCCGGTCACCTGGTTGACACCGAGTCTCTCGTTGCCATGAAGGATATGGCTAACAAGCTGGGCTCTGACAACCTTGCCCTGGATCAGCCCGGTGGCAGCGCTCCCATTGCCCACGGTATTGACGTTCGCTCCAACTACCTGTTCAACTCCAAGATCTACGGCATTGAGGAGGCTGACGCCCTTCTTCTGGTTGCCACCAACCCCCGCCACGAAGCCTCCGTTCTGAACGCCCGCATTCGCAAGCAGTACCTGCGCTCCGACCTCGAGATCGGTCTCGTCGGTGAGGAGTTCGAGAGCACCTTCGAGTACCAGAACCTTGGTGTCGATGTTGCTGCTCTGAAGACTGCCCTGTCAGGCGAATTCGGCAAGAAGCTGGCTGGTGCTAGCCGGCCCATGATTATCGTTGGTAGCGCCGCTGCTGAGCACCCTGATGCCAAGGCCATCTTCGAGGCTGTTGGCGGCTTTGTCGAGAAGCACGCCAGCAACTTCAACACCTCTGAGTGGCAAGGTTACAACGTCCTGCAGCGTGCTGCTTCCCGGGCCGGTGCTTACGAAGTCGGCTTCACTGCCCCCTCTCCCGAGGTTGCGCAGACCACCCCCAAGATGCTCTGGCTCCTGGGTGCCGATGAGATCTCGCAGACTGAGATCCCCAAGGATGCCTTCGTCGTCTACCAGGGCCACCACGGTGACAAAGGTGCCCAGTTCGCTGATGTCGTTCTTCCCGGTGCCGCCTATACCGAGAAGTCCGCCACTTACATCAACACCGAGGGACGTGTCCAGGTCACTCGGGCCGCCACATCGCTGCCCGGTGCTGCCCGTGACGACTGGAAGATCATTCGCGCTACCAGCGAGTTCCTCGGCGTTCCCCTTCCTTACGATGACATTGAGGCTCTCCGTGACCGCATGGAGGAGATCAGCCCCGTCCTGCGCCGCTACGATGTCGTTGAGCCCACATCTGTCAGCTCCTTGAGCAAGGTCCAGCTGGCTGATCAGAACAAAGGATCTTCGGCCACGGGAGCTCCCTTCCAGAAGGTCATTGAGGACTTCTACTTCACCGACTCTATCTCCAGAAGGTATGTATCATTCGTCCCACCTAATCTCGTTTGCCTATTGACATACATGACTTACTAACACTGATTTCAGCTCCCCTACCATGGCCCGCTGCTCCGCTGCTAAGGCTACCGGCAACCCCGAGACCAACTTCATGGCCGCCGGAGAGATGTCTCCTCAGGCCCTGTACGGCTAAACGTAGCCTAGGCCTCTCGCTGCCTCTGACTTAGCGCATGAGCCGCCGATCGAATTCTTGTGTTTTCTATAATGGTTGCAGGCGTTGTCATTTTGTATCACATTAAACTTCCCTTTGATGTACCCCCGTTTCCTATCCACCTTCTGTTTTCCTCTATCATCTTGAACGCCGCTTCCTCCGGGTTCCCGTGGTTGACCTCTCTCGGCCACTCTCTCCGGCATGACCTGGGATTGAATCGGTAGGGGTTGACTTGTACATAAAAAGCTTGAGACCCCCACAAAATTTCAGTCCCCTTTCGGAGATGATGATTCTGATTTGTAGTGCATTCGAGTAGTGGTTGTTTGATGTTTTGAGTATGAGGGGTCATAATGTTCCCTGTGGTGAGGTTGATGGCTAGACCAGGTGTAGGTAGTGCAAGCGTGCTTCCGCATTGGTTTAGCCGGGGTATATATTCCATCAAGGAAACGAGATATGTATTCATTATCTGCTGCTACTTTATAGCTTCAATCTATCAAATAGTGCAACAGTGGACGCTCATAGCTCATCATCATCCGTTTCCCCCTCTGTCTCTTCTCCCACCACACTGGTCTCCGGCTGATGCTCCGGTTGAACCTGTACCTGCGCCTGTGCCTGTGCCTGTGCCGCAGGCCCCCGTCTCGTAAAAGGCAATTCCCTTCGTGGAGGTGCCGGTGCCGTCTCCTTAGCCGGAGCCTGTCTTTCAGAGGTATCAACCTTGGCTCGTTGAGGTACAGATCGCTGCGAAGTAACTGGGACTTCATCCTCGTCATCGGTGGTCGTATTCCCCTCCTCCTCATCCTCTAGTGGTTGCGGCGTGCCTCTCTCTTCTTCGTCTTCGGTCTCTTGTGCAAACGCTTCTTGAACATCTGCAGCTTTACGGTCACGGTCCACATCCATTTGCTCGAAGCCATCGTCTGATTCGTCTTCATCGGCTAATGTGTCTGCCGCACGTCGTTTTGTGGATGGTTGAGAGCTGGTTGCTTCGTGGGGTTTCCCAGTGGCTGCTTGTATTTCGGCGACTGTCGTTGTGGGAAATTGTTAATTATCATTTCGTTTTGTTTATTTGATTATGTGGCGTGTCATCAATCTTACCTTTTGTCGGGTCAGCCGTAGCAGATGCTAGCAATCGCTGCTGATTCCGGATTTTGAGCTTTTTCTCGTTCAGGAGCTGGACAAAGTTGGCGACCATCTGGTTCTCATGCTGGGTTTTGGCTTGCATGAGATCTGACAGTTGTTGTGTCAGTCTGGCGATGGTATCTTCAGCGGTCCGGTAGCGGTCCGTTAGACTTGTCACTTGGCTGTGCAAGGCATCGGCTTTGGCAGCTGCGATACCGGTCCACTCGAAAAGGGCGATCTCTTGGTCTTCATCTTGTTTGAGGACTAGAGAGCCCAGTCTTTGCTGTACTGGTGTTAGTTGGTGTCTATAAGTTGTGACTAAAGCGCGTCAGGGACAGGTGGTCTTCGTACTGTGATATCCTGAACTCTTTTCCGAATAGTGATGACGATTTCTTGATCATCACCCCCAGAACCTGAGATAGCAGCAGAAACTTCAATCCCGGCAGACCAGGATGCGTTCTCAACAGAGACTGGCTGTTTTAGGACGTAGGCAATGATGTAGGCCCATTCGTCCTCGGATCCTTGATAATTTTTGCCACGTAGGGCCTGGAGACGAGATTGTTGAACTGGTTTTTAGGATGTTAGCTGGTGATTCGTTCAAGTGAGCTAGTGGGAGTGACTGTACTAGATGCGGCGTATGGGTTCTCGCCTTCAGTTGCGGTGAGGGATACATCCAGAGGTGCCTGGCCAGCCTGGGAGACGTGGACCAGTACGTAAGAATGCGGCTCGTCCGACCGGGGAATTCGGAGAACCTGGGGGGTGGACATATTGGGGATATCACAAAGAGGATACCCTGATTGAACTTATCTCAGGAATGAGAATGTGCTGGAGTGCGTCAATATTGTCGAGAGTACGGAGTAGTGTAGTCTCATAAATGATCAAGTGGACTGTCCCCAAGAGCCGCGTTGTACGAAGGCAGCAGTGGGAGATCCACTCACAGTCCCAAGTGTCCCAAGGTACGTCGCCGAGCAACAAACTAGCTTCCTAGCTAACGTTACTACGACATAGTGGTACTGTATTAGCCGACTCCGTTCGTAGGGCTTTGTAGTTGGTCCATTATTCAATCTTCTAGTCGCTAGTTAGTTAATTCTAGTGACCATATCCCGACCGTTAGAAAGAGAGGAAGAAAAAGAGCGATTTGGGGCTGTTTTATCCCTGGCTATGAGACTGCGGAGTACACGGAGATTATATGATGTACCCCCTAACAAGAAGTACCGGAGTACTGCATAATTTATGTCCACGATCTAGTACCGGAGATTTTCAAGATGACTGCTTTCATTGTAATGATTGTTCTGATCAAACGAACCAAGCTAACAAACGACTAGGCCAAACGCACGGTTCCCCTGACGGAGAGTTGTGGATGTCAAGTGGCTATATAGTGGGCTCCCGTGGCTCTTGAGAGTCAGGACTCAGGACTCAGGACAGCCATGAGTAATAAGAAGGAGTGTCTCCATAGTTAGCTACAGCCTCCAGCTATTTGACTACGTTAGTGTCAAGGTTAAAAGTGGTTCTATTATCCTATTTACTGTAGTTTCCTGTTATTTCCAAGTTCCAGCTCATTCAGCCTTTCAGGCCATTTCAGGCATCCGGCACGTTCCTTTCCTCCACGAGGAATTTCCCCCCTCAAATTCCAGCCTCCACCACCAATCATCCCATTAACTACCTCCATTTTACGACCCCCTCTCTCGTGCCTACCCTTTCACTCTGTTGAACATCACTCACGGGTGACTCCAACGTCCCTCCACATCGTGTCGTCGTCTTGCCATCGCTTTGTCTCACTCCGTTGCCGTGTCCGCCGCACTATCTGATCTGACCCGGCCCCCCTAACCCCCTCGCACGCGACGATCGAGAACTACCCACCAGCCCTGTTTCACCTGACACAAGCCTTCCGACAAGAGCGACCACAGCTGTTCCCGGCCACCTGGACATCTTGAACCGCCGCGGAATGATGTCCATAGTCCCCCGTCTTCGTCCAGTGTCAATGTCAGTGTCGTGAAGCTTGGTGTTCACTTCCTGATCCAACGACATCGCTGTGCTTTGTACGAGTGCGCAGGAGCTATCTTCGCCTTATTTTTATTTATCCGGTATCTTCGCACGCGCCGCGCTGTCATGGAGTTCCCGACTACCCAAGGACGACCGCATGGGCCGGATGAAATAATTGAATGCTGGGATGACGACGATGACCTACAATTCAACGAGGGAGTCCAGTTCCGTGCCGCTTCTAGCACAGGTTCTGTGACCAATTCCTCTTTTCGTCCCTCTGGGCACCGCGATTCTATTTCATCTCGTCGATCCGCTCGCTCTGATCTCGATTCCAATGCCGGTGATGAAGACTGGCAGGTTCTCCTGCACGACAACGATGAATTCTCCAAGGAGGAGGCACTGGCCTCCGCCAAACATGCCGGCATCCCTATTCCCGCCGATATCCCCAGCTCCGCCCTCATTGGGGGCGCCATTAAACGCCTATCTGCCCGGAAACAAAAGCGAACGTTCGTCGACGATTGGTCAGACGACGTTGAGCTTCCTGGCCCTGATACGGTTCTTGAGCTAAAAACTCCACACGACAATGCTTTCCCAGAATCCTTACGACAGATTAGCTCTGCAGCTACAAGTCCTGTGAAGTCGGTAGCGTCTCCCTCCTGGAATGATGATATTTCAACTCGTCTACAGGCCGCGTTCGCGCCTTTGGACCGCTTTCAGGATGAGAACGACTACCCCGTGAACCAGGATGTTCCTACAATCAAAGCCCCTACACCTCGCTCACCCCAAAAGAACCCCATCGGTATGGCTGGAAGCGGTCATCCAGTGGATCGGGAGACGGATGATTTTGATGACGACCTCGAATTGCCTCCGGACCACCAGCCTCTCCAATTAAGCCATCGGAAAGACCATGCTGAGATTTCTAGCCCTATCTTGGACGACTTTGATCTCGAGTGGTCAGAAGGCAGCATTGGTGTCCGTGTTGGTGGGACAGCGCGCGACGGTCGATCAATCCCAAGCTCCACCATTTCAATCGCAAGTCCCAGCGTTTCGAGCTGTCTCACGGCAGAAAGCGAGGAGGATGGTTTGGATGGTGTTTTGTTCCCGGAAGGGCCCCTAGATTTTGGGGCTTCTCTCAAGCGGAGACAAGAGGCTCAGGCCATCGAGACTTTTATCAAGAATGAAGTTATCCAGAAGGCACTGGCTTCACCGGATGCCGATGACTTCTTCTCGGGCCTTGAGGTTGACCATGGCAGAGCATTTGCCTCGGGGAAAATGACCCTCAATCCCAACGTCAAGTGCAAGACAGAATGGCCAACAAGCCCAACTCGTCGACCCGCTACCACACTCACATTCACCAACGCCAGCGGTGGTTCTCCTCGTACTCGCATCCCCCGCCTGTCCGGCCATGACCGACCCCATTCAACTCACCTGGAGACCGTCTCAGAAAGTGGTGCACCACTTTCCAAATTCCGGAGATCGCAGTCCCGACTTGGACATTCGGCGCAATCGTCCGTTTCAAGTCTGCCTGCCACCGGTACGCAATCGCCATCGCCAACCCCAGGTTCCTCGAGCCGACGGTTTCTGGGATCCCGGGCTACCAAGACAAGCCCAAATGTCGACGAGAGTAAAGCTCCTCCGAGAACACTTCGAACCAAAAGATCACTACCATCCATCCGAGGGATCAGTTCGGCTACTTCTACATTGGCTTCGCAACGGGCGCCATCTCATCAGGATGGCTCTGTTCGCACCTCTCTCAATAGACCCAAAACGCCTGTTGAACGGACGGCTGCACTCGACGGGCGAAACTCGGTTCGCAGAGTTCAACCACCATTCCTCTCCTCCGGTGCATCGGAACAGAAGCCCCAGAATGCCAATGTCAAAACTTATCGTTCCTCTCGACGCACTAATTCTGACAGCTCTGGTGATCTGCTCAGTCCACAGGGCACATTCTCCCGGCTATCAAGACCCTCCCGCCCAGAGAGTCTCCGGCTGAGTCTCGGTGAATCTGGCACTGAGACCACTGGCTCAACGACTAAGCGGACCCTGACCAAACCGACCAGGCGACGCAATTTCGGCGATGGCACTGAACTAGAATCATTTGACGATCTACCGACCTCGGCTTCGACCGAAAGCAAGTTCACGAAACCCCCAGCTGGGCGAGGAGCTCCCCGATCTATACGCTCTCGACTCAGCCAGAGCCGTATCACTCCCCCGATTGAATCTCCGACTCAATCCACGCCTCCCTCGGTTACCAAGCCGCTGAACCCGACCCCGAGGTTCGCTCGCGATACCAATGCATCCCGAAATGCTCGAGAACAACGAATTGCTTCCATGAACTCTCGTACCCGAGACACGACCCCTCTTGCCTCTGTGAACTCCAATTGGAAACCCCACCCGGTTGTTTCTCGCATCTCCCCCAGCGCAGCGCCTGTACGAAGCCGCAAATCGAAACCCGTGACCAAGTCTTCGTCCAAACCCCACCTGATCAAGCCTTTAGGGTCTGGTGTGCAGGATGCCAAATGTAAGTGCCCGAGATCCTTTTCCTTTTTTTTGTTTTCGGTTTTTCCTTTTCTGCTTATTCCCTGTTTCATCCCGTCTGTTTTTACCTTCTGATAATTGAAATTGAAAACTAACACTGTTGTCTAGCCGTGAGAGGTATGCGGTACAACCCATCGACTTTCCAATGGGAAGGAAACGAAAATCAAGTCCAAGATTTCGATGTTGCAACTGCTCCTCGATCACCGAAACCTGCACCGGCTCTGATCACTAATGTGGGTCCATTGCACAATGTTCAGTCGGTTGGGGGCATGGTCTTTGATCCCCAGCGCATGTGCTGGCTCAAGGCCTCTGCCCTTGAGTCTGGAGTCCACGGTGCGGTACCGGATGATGAAGATGATGTCTTTGCTGGGTTGGATGACCTGGATGATGATAAGACTGCGGCGCCAACCCGCCGAAACTCGGGGGATGTACATGACTTGTCTTCCCATACTCCTGGTGGAGAAGATGCCAGCGCGGGAGAGTCATCGGACGACTGCCCTATTACAGAGGAGTTTGATGTTGGTCCTGAGTTCATTCGACGACAGAGAGCTGAAGAAGACAAGTGGAGACGCAAGGTGGCTAAATGGGTTGGCCCTGCACGCGGTGATCGACAGCATCACTGGCGATGGGCTATCCGTGATCTGGTAGCCGAAGATACCGGTCATGTTATCGGTTAGGAGGGAGAAGAAGGAGGAGGCGGGAGGAGAGAAAGGGGGCCCGATCAAGGTGCCCAAGAGAGCCTAGATGGTCTCTTTGTACCATCATCCAAGTATCTATTGTCCCTTGGTGTGTGTGTGTGTGCCAGAGTGTCCTTGGTGTTGGAGAAGGCAAGGACAAGGCACTTATTGGGGGTTGGGCATAGATACACATGAACTTATGACGCGAAGACATAATCTGTCTTCATTGGCCGTGATGACTTTGGCCAAACGACTTTTACGGCAGTGACAGTGGCGGTTTAGTGTCCTTTTTTGGGGTTGTTGTTGTTGTTGTTGACGTGGTGACTTTGTGATCCTGTAACTATACTATTCGCACTCGCATTGCCATATTATCTCCGAGAGTACATACTTCCATACATACTACCCTGCAGTTGCACCTAATGATGATGAGCATTTTCGTTCTTTTGATCTTCTTCCTGCTTCTGACAGATCCGACGATCTCTGGTGCATTTGGGACTTTGTTCTCTTTCGTTCCTTCGTCCTGTTCCAGAATTCTTGTCTCCGCTATTCTCTATTCTCTCCCCCTGTCCTGTCCTCTTCATCCCCCACGCCCTTTCCCTTTCCCCCCCCCCTCTATTGTTCCCTCGTTCTGCTTCACCTCTTCGATTTCTCACTGGACCAATCCTCCATTATGGCCTGCTTTCTGCATCCGACAGGGAACATCCATGCTGGTCCCTGGTCCTCTCGGGGGTAAACACTTTCGTTTCAACCCCCAGTCTCTCTCTCTCTAGTCTTTTGCCTCTTTCTTCTTCCCCCTTCAGTCATCATTACTCTGCTCTCGAAACAAGAGCCCCCCCCCTGGCCAATTCCAAAACACCTCGGACTCGGCGCTTCCCCTTCCTCATCAGAGCAAGGTGTTCGTCAATTCTCCTTTTTTATCTCCGGAAACATGCACAGGCTCGCGATCATGATCGGGAAGCAGCAGAGTGACACCGGGTGATAGATTGTCTAACGCGCAAAGGCTTCGAGCATCCCCCTTTCCGGTTCACGACTGGACCAGACGCTGTCATTGCTGCGAGGTTCCAGCCAAGTCCTTCGAACACGGTGTCTCACCTGTCGCGGACTAGCCAAACGCAGGCAATCCTGCCATCCCGCATGCTGCTGCATTGATTGCCCGCCAACATTATCCAATCCACTTGGCCCTGACATCGACGCCACGTCAAGGTCACGCCTAACTGCCACGGATCTCCCTGACAGCTCACGATCTGGAAAGGCGAAGAGGAGGCTGTAGGACAGCAGCACCGACCAGGATGCGCTTACTGGCAACCCCCCTCCCGCGCGCGCGCGAGAGCCCACCCACCCACACCCCTGCTCCGTCGCTGCTTCAGCCCATTCATGCCCATCCTCCACACCCGCGCTAGGCTTTTCTCGAGGTCGTAAATGGGGCCCCAAGGCGCTGGAAACTTTTTTTTTCTCAATTCCCCGAGGAAAGCCTGCCACAATCCTACACCGATTGCAATAAATGACCTTTCTGCGGCAGCTTACTGTGAGAGTGTCGAA